>JAVTVY010006975.1:0-40066 GCA_036873755.1 Hanleya hanleyi
ATAAAACAGGGCTATTCCACCAAGCGCCTCCACTCAAAGTTTCTCAGATTTGGCGATACATATCGCATGCTGATAGCAAAATACGAACGTAGCGTGCAGATCTATGGCGCTACGTTTCGTAACTTGTGTCTAATTCCGCTTAACCCGGGGCTAGGGGCCGTATGAACCCATGTACTTCAAGATCCTCATGGTACTCATATGAACAGACACAATGAAAGCGTGACTGAGATACATCTTTTTTTTTAGATGACGACTCTATAACGAATATTATGGATTAAGAATACTGATCAGCGATACGGATTTGATATTTTTGGAACATCATGATGTCTTGCCGGCACCATTGAAAACTGTTCACCGCTTCTCTCTTGCAGGAAACAAGCCTATGTTTATGTATACTATGATTGTCTTTTTGAATTTGGTGCTAATACTGTTATGTGGAAAATGGAATAGGTCTTTGGATTATGGACGCGGATATTCTCTAATGGACGACGGCTGGATTATGAATTACGGATTACGGACTAGACGCTTGTAATTGTGACGATCAGGGCAAATAGGTACTGGGCACCAGTAATGAGAAGATATACAAACATTTAAGACTCATTTTAGTATTCGTATACGATCCGACATTCAATAAGCGTAATCCATAACGAATTTCCGCGTCCATAATCGGAAGGTCTTATAGCATGTTCGTTATGTTGTGGGAGACATCTAGTGTTTGTGCGGTCTGTCTGTCAGTCTGTCTGTCCTATTTCTGTCTGTCTGCCCCTTTTCTTGTCTGCAAGATATTAAAGAACTACCATACGGAATTTCACCAAACTTGGATGGAAGCTTTATTGGCATGGCCTCTTCATCTGGTTAGGTTTTGGTGTGAGTGCGCGCATGCATAGGTGTCCGTCTGTCCGTCTACTTGTACATGTATGTACAGTCCTACATAGGCAAGCGGATCCGCTATTTTCACTTACTTGTACAACAAAGTGAAATCTACAAATACGTTTCAAATAACAACGTAGCATATGAGAGGTCATATTTTTCTCATATTGTACCGTATTTTCTTTCTATCTTATTTGCAAGGAAAACCCTCTCCGTAAATGTACCTAAAATACCAAAAACGGACGGGGAGCACTTTCTTCCTTGTATCCACTATGAAAACACTATTATGCTACACCCCTGAAATTCTTTCGAGTGTGAACGTTTTTCGTAATGACTCCAAGAAAAATCAAGTTCTTGGAGTTTTGGATTGAAACGAGTATCATCTGTATTGACGTCACACACGAAGGAGTTCTTTCCATGGTAACGTCACAACTCTTTTGCCGTTACTTTTGCCTAATTGGGAAAGGGGTTTATCTCCCTTGTTCCACTGGAGGCGCACACTGATGCCGGGAACTTCCGGTTAAAACCATAGGCGCTGGTAAATAGTTTTTGTACGGTAATTAATTATTGGAACAGTTTGTCAATCCATAATTTCAAATAATTACAGGGACCTTAGCCAATTTACATGGCTTCGTTCGTTCCTACTACGCACAGTTGCCTGGCCTGTGGGATTTTTGATGGTAGATATTTTCAACAAATTATGAAAATTAATTAAAATTTTCCACCATACCCTGACTTCTATGACATAGAAAAAGTCTCATTTTTTCTATATCGTAGAGGTCAGGGTATTATAACCAGGGGAAATCACAGTGTACCCATTGCGTATAATATTACTCAATGTTGAAATGGTATAGAAAAGCCTTATGTATGTAATATGAATCAAATGTACACTTGCTATTGAATGCTAACAGAATGTGTTGTAATAGAACATGCATGGGGAATTCTGCATTAGAGACACACAAAGGTATTAACTGTAATGGGACTTAAAACTGCTTATGACAGAGAACTTGAGGTGAAGATTAAGCTATATAATCTGTGTAATTACTCATTCGTTGTTGTAATTGTAAGTTAACCAATGTCTTGACTGCAGTAATGTGTGTAGCCCTGGGTGAACAAACATGGAACCATTAACCAATGGCGAGACTGGTAGTGTTTGGGTAGTCATGGGCAAACAAATAGGGAACCACATTTTAGTCAGTCAGATCTCAGTCAGTCAAGCAGTCTTGGGGACAACCTTCAGTCTAGTGTACAACTGATATGAAGAGGGATTCGATCTGTACCTTAATTAACATGCATGGGCGATAACACACTGATGTTACGAGTATATGTATGCTGTACAGTAGATGTGAGGAGTAATGGAATAAATGGAGTTGTATACAGAACAAATGATTTGTGCGAGTTACGCTAATCTTAGACGTGTAATACTGTTATAAGGTCTATCTCCCGTTAGACAATGAAAGTTACCTCTACGTGAACAGATGTAGAGAGCAACAAGATGCCTGATGACCATAGCTGGTCATAGTATGGTGGAAAATTTAAACTGTAGTGACTATTTTAGTCAAGACGAAAGAGAAAAACATTTAAAAAAAAATATGAAAAAATCGTTTTCTTCTTTTTTATTAATTTCCATAATTTGCTGAAAATATACGTAGACATCTACCATCCAATATCCCACTGTGCTACTACGCCATGCTTCCTCTTACTGAACTTACATGTGCACTCGGCGACAACACTGCTCCATGGGTGGTACGGCTCTATCGGGCAATAAAACAACCCATCCCCACTGCTTTTATCGAGTCCGGCAAATAGTCTGTGAGCTGATCGGTCTGCAATCAGTTTTCAAACATCAGTTGAATTTCTCTTGGGTACCGCCATTATCTTCGTACGGAGCACGTGATCCGCATGATACGTTACGGCACGATACAACCCGAAATTGCCGATCACGTGATACGAAGAGAAATTCAACCGGCCGTTGAACTGTTCGCAGACTCGATAAAATCAGTGGACGATACGTGAGGAGGGGTTGTTTTATTGCCCGATATAGCCGTACGACCCATGGAGCAGTGTTTTCGCGGAGTGTACATGTAAGTTCAGTAAGAGGAAGCATGGCGTAGAAGGAACGAACGAATTACAAGCGTCTGGTCCGTCATTCATAATTCAGCCGTCGTCCATTAGAGAATATCCGCGTCCATAATCCAAAGACCTATTCCACATTCCATATAACAGTATTAGCACCAAATTCAAAAAGACAATCATAGTATACATAAAAATAGGCGTGCTTCCTGCAAGAGAGAAGCGGTCAACAGTTTTCAATGATGCCGGCAAGACATAATGATGTTCCAAAAAATATCAAATCCGTATCGCTGATCAGTATTCTTAATCCATAATATTCGTTGTAAAGTAGTCATCTAAAGAATGATATATCTCAGTCACGCTTTGATTGTGAATGTTCATATGAGTACCATGAGGATCTTGAAGTGCATGGGTTCATACGGCCCCTAGCCCCGGGTTAAGCGAAATCAGACACAAGTTACGAAAAGTAACGCCATAGATCTTGCACGCTACGCTCGTATTTTGCTATCAGCATGCGATATGTATCGCCAAATTTGAGAAACTTTGAGAAACTTTGAGTTTGAGTCATGTGAACTTGGCTACTTTTGATAAAAGTGAAACCGAGGTCATTACTTACCAGAAGAACATTTTTATACCTTCAATCTTAAAGATTGGCAGTTATTCAAGGGAGATCATTCGTTTTCTGGAAAGGGCTCGAGAAACACCGAATTACCCTCCCGTGATCTGATTATCCTTGCAGAAATTATGGCCTTGTCTTGTCAATCAATTATCTTTCGTGATGATATCCTCTCAATAGTCACAGGATATATCAGTAGAAGCTGCTTTGGTGACCGATTTTCTGAAAAGATGGACTTTGCATTATGCGCTGGAAAAGTTTTTAAATCTAGGCCTATTTTACTCGAAGAGTTATTGTCCATGAGGAGGAACATATTGTCTTGCTGGCTTCAATGAAAACTGTCGACCTCTAATCTCCTACATGAATGTATAGCTTGTGTCTTTTTCATTTTCTGTTTTAACCCGTCTGAAATGTTGGCGCTAAAACTGTAATATTGATAATAATAATAATGATAATACACCAAACTAAATGTGCATAGCTCATTTTATTTCTCTTTTACAAAAAGGTCACAGAAGTAAAAATGCCTTTAGATGTAACCTCAACATCAGTCCGTATGTGAAATTACAACACATATAAGGGAAGTGGAAAGAGATGCCGACATATTGACTGCGTCATATGACTTCACAGAATAGCAAATGGCACATATCTAAAACAAAACAATTGTCAAAATAAGTCACATAAAATTAATGTTCGACTATTTATATAAAACAATAAAACTAACTTGAATAATAAGACGGATTTCTGCTCAAATCATGGAGGTATTAAAACGGAAAGAGGAACACTATGGGGTGATGAAAGTGTTCAATGTACGATGCCGACACAGCGGGGGTATAGCGGATTAACCTGAGGGATTAAAGCTGGCTCGGCCATGTCCGCCGTTGATTCGGTAGCATTCGATTTCACGCGCATGTGTGCCATGAACTGGCGTCAGTTTGCTGTCGACCTATTATGCGTTGTGTATTCGAAGTGACTATTGTCAATTAACCTCCCGTTGCGTTGATGTCGACCTATTAAGCGTTGTGTATTCGAAGTGGCTATTGTCAGTTAACCTCCCGTTGCGTTGATCACCATCAGGCGATGTGAGCCATTGTCAAGCCGTAGAACTGCATGTAGTTTGTGTAAAAAAGTTTTGAAAAGACTTGGACCACTTGAATTGCTTATTATATTTTATCAATATGAGAAGTTCCATGATTAGAAAACATTTCCAGATTTTCCAGATATAAAAACAAAACCTTATAATAATCTCTTTGTGAAGTATATATACCGAGAAGATTATGAGCAATAATCATGATAATTGAAACAAATTATATCCTAAAAGCCTACCGATACCAGACAAGTAATTCATATTTGTAAGATGGATTGAATTGAATGGCTTGAGTAATATCTTTCTCTTGATTATAAATACTTGCAATGGCAATCTTGTAACTGCAAAACAATAACATTCAATGGGTCTGTTATAATCTCAAAAGCGACCGTTAAACGATCACACTGCCAATTGTATATTCGCGGATTACTCACCGAGCAATCAGCTCCGATGGGGTATACACAAACGGACCCCGGGTCATTACTTAATTACAACACATATAAGGGAAGTGGGAAGAGGTGCCGACATACTGGCAGAGCCACATGACTTCACAGTATAGTCTTCCGGTTAACCTATAGCTTTTTCGAAGCGTCGAATACATAGAAAACTCCGAAGTAATGCTTAAAAAATCCCATTTTATTCCGATTGATGTAAAGCCTCCCGGAAATGCTATACACGAGGATATAGATCTGTTTACGCTCTTAACATAAGCATAACTTTTCCCCGATTTGAAATGCGTGTGTTATTTTGACAGTAAAAGTGTGCGACTTTCATAGTTTGGCAGAAGTCCCCATGTATTTCAAATGGAGAAATATATATATTTTCAAGCACTACTTTTGCACGAACAGGGTAAGCCTCCCGTAAGAACCATAGATTTTACGATTCCCTATAGTGATAGCCACTCGCTCACATTTTTGGGTCATCTTTGGGAATGTGGAAGTTAGCATAAAAGGAGAAAATACAATACAGATAGAGAAAAGACAGCCTGTTTTCAAAGTCTCGTAGCTCAGCACAAATCAGACATACAGCCATGACTCAATTATTGTCATAAGGGAAATTATTTCGAATAAATAAACATGACATATGCGCATAATTTTCACTTTGTGATTTTAATTTGTGGAGACTGCGCATGATGACACCGTCACTTCCGGCCATTTCCAATTTAACAGAAAGAAGTCGCAGGATCAGAGAGCGGCATCGTACATTGAACACGAAAGAGACGGAGCCGGATATTCAAAACACAAAAGCTCAGCGGGCGTGAGCGCTGGCCAGACAGTCCTGGCTTGTGGAACAGTTCCTCCTTCCGTTTTAATACCTCCATGCTCAAATTGATAATTTTGTTATTTTCAAACAAAACAGTAATTACATATATAACATAATATAAAATTGAATATTCTATTTCTTTGGACGCTTTGTTCTAGTTTATCGGCAATGTGAAAAAACTGATGTCCAACTTCTATGTGGTCAAAACGATATTTAGAGGTCTCCTGTAGGATTGGAGCTCCGACATCAGGATACCATATCGCATACATGATCACCTGATTCACCGACGGGACGATGCTGTTTAAAGTGTTTTTTTTTACTTTTTGGTGCACACATTCACTACAACGTACAGATAGGATAAACCAAACATATATCGTATGTAAGATCATGGCTGCGAGTCATATCGGCATAATATATCCGCAATTGCTTCCCTACAGGAAACAAGTACATGTACATGTACCGTAGGCCAAACGTTTTGCGAGCAACAATATCTCTTATTAATCTCGTTTTTATTTTTCTAGTTCTAAACTATGTACTCACGATCATGGTGGTATGAATACACACATTTTCAGTATTGTGAATAAGGGAGAGAGAGAGAATTACCGTTCAGGTATTGTGAATAAGCATAGTGTGGATTTCTTATGTTTGGTTCACTCGCTCGGTCGATTCCTTTGGCAATCCATTCTTTTATTTGCAGATAAGTCAGGACACAAATATTCCTCTATGCGCAGTTGTCATAGACACCTGACGGTTCCCGCATATTTAACAGCTGCCTTTTTTCCTGAAAGCAAGGCATTTGAAAAAAATAATTTAATCCATGAATTGGTGTAGTCTCAATCTGGCTTTATGTAGGTTATATATATTTTCTTATGGTCTCGTTTTTGCCCAGATAAAGTTCCTTCTTTGCAAGAGGGCGAGAGAGCAACTTTCTCTCATACTAGAGCTACCTAGAAAACATTGTATTATGTGCGCAGGCTTGGATTACTATTATCTATACTTATATTAAACAGAACAAGGGACAATCCAAGTTGCCAAATACAGAAAAATCACGTGTAGTTTACTTCACCATATCAAATTAGTTATCATAATTTTTGTTAATGTTAAATGCGGTTCCAGTTGAACTTCTAATCTTCTAGAGCACGTATACATCATCCCCATAGTTTACTTTCAGTAAAGCGAGACAATTCTGTCACAAGCTCTCTAGACAGAATGGACTCAAATGAAGTGTTGAAGCCGTTAATTAATCCATGGTATCCGGAGCTATAATGTGTGTGAGTTACATGGACCCCCGCGCCCTTAAGACGATGCACATACATGAAACCTTCGTCCCTCAAGACGTCGAGTTCAGCAGTGATCACGTATGTCTGTGGAAGGGCAGACACATCAGACGCAATTAAAGGATTGGCGTATGGATTGAACAAAAAATCCTCAAATTTCTGCGACAAGGTTTCATTCCCAAAATTTATTTTTGGTTTGTCTCCAGTCAACCTGTATCCATCGGGTAGCATCTCATGACTGACGTACTCGCCATATTTTGACGCCTTCAGTAGAGCTGAAGTGTGGTTATTTACCATGAACTGTGGGGATTGATCTACACTACCTTGCCAATACATCAACCAAAAATTAACCATCGACGTCTTGGTCAGTACGCCATTAGCATAGTTCGTATATGAAGGGGTACAGAAATCGAAAGATTGCAAAGCAGGGTAAATAAGTATTTGGAATTTGATTGATGGAAGCTTCACTTCAAACGAGAGCTTGTGTGCTACAGCTGCTGCCAAGTTGCCTCCAGCGCTATCCCCTGCAAAATAATACGAAAAGAGAAATATGATTAAATACTACAAATCAAGATCATCCGTTACCAAACGTGGCAGAGTGAGCGAATACCACAGCTAAACGATTTAAAATGTGTGCTCTTCAAAGCCTTTCATATAGTTGAGCATTTAACTGGTTCATTTTGTTGTAAGGTTACGGGATATATTGCCATCCCTCTCGTAAGCCGATAAACGGTGTCCATCAAAATCTATGTGAGTCGAAATGTTCGCCCCAGATCAGCGTCTCACGTCTACAGTTTAAGAGATAACACTTGATTGAACACAAGCTGCACTACCGTATTCAATTGTGCAGTATCATTTGCCAAACTGAGTATTTGTTTCGGGCAATACATTTCAGTCAAGGAACTTTTATATTTACCAATGTCAAATTACACATACAGAGATCAATGGTGTAACTCCGGTACTAGGAGCATCACTCGATGGCATGTTTGCATCGCCATGTGTAACTGAATAGCTAATTCGAACAATAGAGATCCATCCGGCAACATATCGAGTGGTCCTAAATTTCCGACACCTGTTTCGGGTTCACAGTCTCGATTTTGAGCTCCGATTTGTTCGACTATTCGAAAAATCTCCTTTGAATTTTCAGCATTTGGATGAGCGGGTCCTATTTTCTCTGTATTAAATTACCAGTTCAGTTCGC
Source organism: Hanleya hanleyi (assembly GCA_036873755.1). Taxonomy (NCBI): domain Eukaryota; kingdom Metazoa; phylum Mollusca; class Polyplacophora; order Lepidopleurida; family Hanleyidae; genus Hanleya; species Hanleya hanleyi. The sequence goes on from JAVTVY010006975.1 coordinate 8,385, forward strand.
AAAAGCTGTTGTATACAACGATTTCCATGCATCAGGAAAATATGTTTCATCGCCTCATCGAGTGCGTTTTAATAGACAGAAAATGTAAAACCGGATACATTATTAGATTCGACACTTTTTTTGTGCATTTGTTCCAATCTTTCAAATGCTCCTCGAAGGTAATGACAATATATTCCAATTTAGATTAACCGTAATCGCATACTTAGTTTGTTATCCAATCAGATTGTTTGACTGATGATGCTATGGCATGGAAGTCAATTCAGGGACATCAAAACTAGTGTAGTGTAGTGCTACTAGAAAATAAAGGTCAGCTCGGACTCTGCAGAGATGAGGATTAATTAGGAACATGGATTAAGGTAGTTGCATCAAAACCGAACAATTATATATAAACACACCAGCAATTCCAATTCTTGTCGGGTCAATCTTGTAGTTCTGTGCATTCCTCAGTAAGTGGACAGTTGCCGCGACACAGTCATCAAAAGGTATAGGAAACGGATGTTCAGGGGCTAGCCTGTAACTGTAAACAGAAGAACACATCAAGAGCACAGCAGTAGCACAATAAGAACGTGTACGGTCAAATGAGTTAACATCCACAGACGTGCTGAGAGGTCTATGGAGAGAACACGTAAAGCTCAGCTGTTGCTTGTTCATATAGCCCAATTCGGAAAGGGTTTGATCTCCCTTGTTCCACTAGGGGCGTATTAGTTCAGAGAACTTCCGGTAAGTACCAAAGGCCCTCACGATTAGTTTGAGTAATTACATATTCTATTTTTCAGGACAATTATCTTTTATAATGTACACGTATGCAAGATCTATCAGCTATTGTAGAAAGTGGAAACATAGTTCAAACAGATAATCTGGAATAGTTCATCAATTTTTATATTATTCAAAATAATTGCGGGTGCATTTGGTAAAGGTGAAACCGAGGCGACTACCTCCCGGAAGCGGTGTTTCATACCTCTAAACATAAAGAAAGGCTGTTATTCAAGGGGAGATCATGCAAGTTTCCTTTTGAGTTATAAACAGGCGGATATATTTCAAATCGCAGGCTTTAAATCATGTTGGATGCGCAATTACAAAGGAGAAATTAATTCATTCTGTGTGATGAAAAGATCTGCATACAGTGCAGGTTGAACGAGACAGTTACAATGAGAGCATGCAATACGGACCGACAGGACCTCCACGTCTAGATCTTGGGCATTTGATGGACAGAGGCATACAAGCAGATACAGGATTACCAACTATATACTTACTCGACAGAAACAACAACAGCATTGGATTCAGCAGCTATATAACTAGTCACACTATCATAAGTATCTGTAATGAAGACATGCGCATGATCATGCATTAAGCTGCTTAAATTTACTTATACAATACTATCTTTATAGTAACACAAATCAGCGCCATGCAGCTATATTTGTTTGACTCTTTTAATTGAATCTAAATGTCTTTCAATGAAAAGGTTCACTCCATATTGTTGTTGTTGTTTTTACGGAGTATGTGGTAAAATGCTGAAAAGCATATGCTTGAAGATCACGAAAATGCATGTACAGTGCCAACCTCCCCATAGCGCATGCTCCGTTTCACAGGCTCACTCCACTTATCTCTGTCCTCATTAGCGAAAAAAAAAACATTTACGACATGGCTATGACATAGAGGGGAAAACCCACGCCTATGCGGCTCAGTTTGAATCCGGCCGAACAACTCCTTCAGATTGCACATGAGCGAACAACTACTTTTCACATGCTCAGCCCATACAAACAGGGAAAATAATCTTTATATCATTCTAGAGAAGTGAAAGGTTTTCAGAACGTTCGACAAAAATAGCTTTTACAATATATGTCACTTTAGAGAGTGTGCTGCTTGGGTGGGAATCCTGTCGGAAAATCTGACTGGTGGCTGGAGTATATTTATGCCCCAGTGTGGTGGTTGGTGCACTGCACTTAGTGAAATGCAACACACCGTTCAAGCGAAACCTAACCATTAGACTGTCACTTTCGGTCAATCTAATTTGTACACAATACAAGAAACTCCTGCAAAATACAGATCAAGACAGGTTATTACCAATATACGAGTTGTCAGAGCATTTCCATCATAGCTCTAGATTTGTATCTAATACCGCTTATGCCGGTGCTAGGGGCCGTGTGGTCATGTCATCCAAGTTTCCACATGAACAGGTACAATAAAAGCGTACCTGCGATACAACACATATCACGAATCGTTAGATTCTTGGTATGTGCTTTAGGATAGGTTAACCAGAAGACTATACTATGAAGCCATGTGACTCTGTCGCGGCACCTCTTCCCACTTCCCTTATATGTGTTGTGATCCTATATAAACAGTGCAACAGAAGTAAGCTCCCCCCAAAGCGTTGTTTGATAAGTTCCAAGATGTTTGTCCGATCTCGAAGAAATTTTGCACACACTATCCCAGTAATCAAGCCGACACGGTGTAGCAAGGATTATGCTGTAGGTGCAGTTGTGCTTTAATGAACATGCGCAAACTGGAACTTGGTCAGGTTAAACCACATTTTTCAATGGTAAATTTTCATTTCGTCACACATTCAACATATTAACAGGGTATCTCCACGGCCAGTAATCGTTAAAATTGCGTGTAACCACAACGACACCGTATCACATTCCGACAACGAGCTCGCATCGTGTTGAAGATGGCGGACAGATGGCATGTCAAAATGTCGATCGCCCAGTCCTGGAATTTATTCGTGAAGTTGTGCATCAAGGACATGACACACACCACAAGAAATTCATGCGTTTTCACATGACCTGCATCAGGTAATGTGATGTCCGCGATGGTCAATATAAACGGTCGCATACCCGAAAAGCCCATATTACTGGCAAAAGTTGCAAATTTCTGTGGTAAACCATGCCTCGGTTATCGAATATTGATAGGGCCATTGCAACTGGCCTTTTGGAGGCTAACGCCTACTTCAGGAGGAGTGGTTAGCGATCCCGCAAAATCGGATCACATGCCTCATCAACACGATGCGAGCGCGTTGTCGGAATGTGATACAGTGTCGTGGTTACACGCGATTTTAACGATTACTGGCTGTCGAGACATCCAGCGAACATGGTGAATGTGTGATCAAATGAACATTTGCCATTGAAAAATGTTGTTGAATCTGTTTGTGTAACTTTCAAAATCCGACGGAGTTCCAGTTTGCGCGTGCTCATTAGAGCCCAACTGCTCCTAGACTATAATCCTTGATACACCGTGTCGGCTTGATTTCATCGCGATTATTTCATCGCGATCGGGCAAATATCTTAGGACATATCAAACAAAGCCTTGGGGGGGGGGGGGACTTACTTTTGTTGCACTGTTCATATATATATTGATAAAGCCCGTTAATTTTTAGCCATACAGATGGCAATGAAGTTTATTCAAATTCCTGTTCTGATTGTTTACTGGTGCACAAAGATAAATTTGTGAAATTGATTATAATTCTACGTTTTCACTGTATTGTTCTGTTTCATGCTTGCACTCTCACTATTTAACATTTACACAAATCTAGGATATAATTGCACTGCAATACATTGTCAATATCTTCAGGCATACCATTTTCAACATTTTCCAAACTACTCTGTGACAATCAACAACTCTCCCATCACTAACCCCCTAAGAAATACGAACTGTGAATTTGCTTATAATTAAATCCAAATATGCTGGGCGATTGCATCTAAGTAAAGCAGTGTTGCATTCAGTGACATTTTGTGGTGTTTTTATTTGACTTGTCAGTACACCGGCATCTTTTCCACCACCTTTATATGTTGCATTCTACTGATATTTTCTCGTTTGGGCTGTTTATTCTATCTAACGGTCACATAGCTTATCGCTTTCCATCAGATCACTTAATAGGGCTATTACATCACTGCTCTCGGAAATTTGTATGCAATACCACTCAAGCCGGTGCTAGGGGCCGTGTAAGCATATCTACATCACCAGCTACAGTAAATGCGTGACTGAGATACAGTTCATCTCATGGATCATTTTTGGTTCTTGTGGGCAGGTGTAATATTGGCGTGTGGGGTCATATAATCTCTTGTCAGTACGCATCTTTTTCAATCACCTTTATATGTCGCTTTTTATCTGACCGCAGTCTGAATAAAATGCTGGCAACTCAAGTCTCATTTTTATCAACACGGACTTCTCTCAAACTATTGTTTGTCCTCTGCGCAAAACCAGGCAAATTAAATCTCTTTGCCTGGGCTAGTTTGCCGGTATATGAGTACAGTGGGCGATAATATGTTTCAGGAGTCGTTTGTATCCAGATATCGATAGCCAATCTCGGTTGCCGATAGCCGACCAGTTTGAATTGTTGTGACAGGGTACCACACCGAAATCAAATAGATTTCTGTTCAGTGAGGTAAATGTTCATTTCTCGACCTCCGATTTAAATTCTGTGGGTATATTTAACCGAACACATGCGGATGCTGTTTTTTTTTATTATGGACGCGGCAATTCTTTGATGGACGACGGCTGAATATCGAATGACGGACTAGATGTTTGTATTTTTTGTCCAACTTCCGCGAAGTCATCCAGACTGTTATATGTCCAATTTCTGTGATCTAGGAAATCCCCGGACATGCCCAAAATATCATAAAACAATCTTATTTTGGGGAACCATGAAGCGGTTATCAGATTCATGGAGGTCTACAACATAGCCATGCCATCAGGCCTATCAGCGGAGTGAAATTTACTTGTCATGTTATTCAGACCTGTCAAATGCAGTATTTTTTCATGTTATTTTTTTCACTACAGAAGAATGTATGTATTACAATCGGCGACCAATGAAAGATTTCTCATACAAGTTCACAGTAAGGTCAATCCAAGCCATATTCTAATAAACCGGACTGTGCAAAAACAGGATTAGAGAATATAATAATAAATTGCTCAGTTTATGTCATATTTAATCATTATACCTGCAAAACCAAATATTGGAAATTTGGGAGCCCTTTTAGCGTGTAGACTAAAAAGGCTTGCTCAAATGCCCGAAGAGTTGCAAGTTGCCTAAAGATGGATTCGCATTGATTGAAGTAAAAAGAAGAAAAAAACTATTAAGTAAAACAAATAAAATAAAATAAAAATAGCACAGTTAAAAACCATATGTAAAATCGTGACTTACCAACACTTAAGAGAACCCAGCCCCCACCATGGTAGTACACTAGGGCAGGTAGATTTGTGTTAGGCTCCTTCTTTGGTCGGTAAATTCGTACCTTCACTCCGTCAAATATCGCGTCTGTAATCTGTAACAAGAGCCTTATGAGCTTCAATATACTCCCGAGCATACCTAAATATAACCCTTTAAACAAGGCTTCTATTTAATCACCAGTTGTACTTTGGTGCAAATTTGAAGAGCCGAGCCATTATGAGATACTGCAATATCTGAAATTTGATCTTTAAAAAATAGTCCGAGATCAATCAAAGTCGAAAGGCTTCTAGTCAATCATCGGTTGCATATGTACTACGAATATGAAGAGCTTAGATGTCATCCTTCAAAAGTTATCACCAATAATAAAAATTGGCCTAGATGAAATAGGTCAAAGTCAGGCATCTTCACTAGGCTTCTGACCCATCGCCAGTTGCATATGTTATATGAATTTAGAAAGCATAGCTATATTCCTCCATGAGGTATTGTGTTAACATGCAAGACGAACGGACCAAACAGGCAACGCCATTCGGGAAATCTTGGCAGAGAGACTTATTACCAACACAATCCCCACTGGCTCTGAACTTGCTTATCATAAACGCAACAATTGTCACTTATTTAATGTATTTTCAATCACAGTGAAATTGACATTTGACCTTAAAACGAATATGGTTTCTCTTTGACCGATGGTTAAGGTATACCCAAAGTTTGGTACCAATCCATGACAGAGAACTGGATATATCGCACGACGAACAAAGGTTAACAGTCGAACAAAAAAACACAATAATAATGCGGGACAAGTGTACTTTGACCTAATCAGGTGTCTGTGACAAGCGTCTAGTCTGTGTATCGTGTAAGTTTGGTAAGCCCATGGTCCATAGATTGTCCATAGTCCGTTTTACTCCGCCGAAGATATTTGTTCTTGAGGTCGTAATACAGGGATCGTCCAGATTATCAGACCAAGTTACATTTGATATACTGTAACATGTTTTCCTCTGTGTAGCTTATGTTTTTGTTCCAAAATAAAGTGGGCTTTGAGCCAATGGCCAAGACTGTGAAAATAAGTTGTCACCGACCAGATATCTGTATATTGTTTAAGTTTGGTACGCCTAGGCATATCCTGTTTAGAATGTGGTCCATATATAGGTTGTCCATGTCCATGCACTTTGCTCCACCAAATCTATTTATTTTTCCGGTAATAATACAGTGTTCGCGCATAATCTTGGACGTCTATTCTCGAGACGACCTATGCTGAACATAGGTAATCTTGCCCTTACCAGTTTTTGTGTTCCTAAGTTAACTCATTTCTGCTCTCATCGTAAGTGAGAAACGTACGAGGATCTTCCTGTATTGGGAAACAGTCCCCATGGTCGCAGCATAACTATTTAATATCGTAGCCAGTAGACCTATAATCTTTCAGATCAGTTTACTCAGCCCGGTCCATCATTATCCCCGTTTTCGTGGGATATAGTTTGCTGGTTGACATTACCGCGCCTCCATTTTCGTCTGTAAATATTTATAGCATCTCTAAACACACATACAATAAAGTATACAGTATCGCCCAGATGCATGGGATCGGCCGAGTTCTGCATTGTTTAATTTGTCGGAGATCACGTGGTCATGCGAATATTCGATCATGTGACTTGAAGTTTGGTGGATCTAAATAGTCTGCCCCTAAAACGTACATGGATAAATATGGGGATTGAAACATTCATATTCAGACCATGCTGATTTTCGCCTTTGTGTTGAACAACTGTTGCGATTATCATATAGCTGGGTTGTCAATTTATACTAATTCTACTTTTTTCAAATCTATCCCCCAAATCTAGAAATACCCCTTATCTGACTAACATTTGTACCAATTCTCCATTCACACCAAGCGGAATTAACCCAGGACTCCATGATAGGTTTTAACATTACAATTTAGGCACGAGTCCAAACTGTAGCCCCATCTTTTAGGTCAGCGCCACGAATAGCTGAGTTATAGTCTATTGGATACCATACTGTGTCTAAACGTGAGGACTGAACAATCGTACCTGTCACTGATGGTTTTGTATAAAAAAAACCTCCTGCGTGTAGTAGTTTTTTCCACCATGAAGGTATTTCAACGTGCTGATTATCTCGCTCCTCGCTTGTATGGGTTGCTCGGAGTGGTAATTAATGTATTGGTCGGTGTGTGAGTGTGTGTGAAAGAGTATACGATACATCCTGATTTGGTGTTCGTTTTCACACAGATGAGTAGGACATCCAGGAAGGGAAATTCTTTAATTTGTTATGGGATTAATCGGATGCAAACGTAATCATGACTCAAGATTCCATCAACACGGCCACGTATGACACACATTGCAAACTTGCTATTGCGCATTACGGGTTCAAGCATCAAAGAGTTTGTAAATCGGTAATAGCTTGGTTTGCCAAACGTGAGTGGGTTGACCGGAATTGACAGTGAGGATGGGTCATAGAGTCGTTAAAGCCCCCTAGAAAGCAAGCACGTATGCACTGTCAAAACTACTGTTTACAAAATGTACACACAACTGTGAGAAAATTTATCATGTACTTGACATGTACATGTGCCTTCCGTGTAATTTGTTTTGAAACCGTACATAAAAGGGTATATAGAAGCTACACACCAGTGTGCCTATGTTAATCTTTGTCGACTGTTTGTGCACAGTAAGAATGAGATAGTGGTCTACATCGGTACAGTACACCAAAGAATAAGAATATTGCACTTTTTCACAAGAAATTCGCATCCGTAAGATTTCAAACCGAACGCAAACATCCCAAAGCGTACATCATCAAAAAAGAGTAGTCATATACATACGTCAACTCGCTGATCCACGGAGTAGTTGCCTTTCCCAATGGCTTTCCTGGTTATGTTCAGTTGACTGTCCAGCCCAAGTTGTTCGCCCATAAATGTCTGAGGAAGTAAAACACATAGGGAGTACTGGTCAGATAATATAACATCGGAAAGTTCCGCGTATTCAAGATGGACGTTTTGTTGCAAACACCATGCCCGCCACTTCTAGACAGTATTCAGCGGACTATGTCCATCGACGACGTATAGTCAGGCGATATTTCAAAGAATTGAGACAGGTCTGATTTACAACAGGCTCTTAAAAGTGTTTCTAGATGTTGAACTTGTAGGTCACAGCAGAAATTGACACCAGAAACCCAAGCCTTATTCCTTGTTTTTGGGACTTTCCTGATGCTTTTCAAGCAGGGTTCAAGCAGTCGATATTTCGCAATAGATCTGGATTAGTACCGGTTATCCTGGATTACTTATACAGAGTAAATCTCTTAATTGCATACCTTAAATCCAGAAGATTGTATATATAAATTCTAACAGAATTTTCAAGTAAGTACTACTTATTCAGTACAAAAGCGATTCTTTCTCCAGGTGAGATTATTTGCTGAATATATGTTTGTTTAGGTACCAGTTCAGTCTTCAAAATAATTTGGCATAATTTTGGCCTAATTGAACGGAGACCCCTCCAAGCTGGTGATTCGCACTTGTCTCACACAAACGCTCAGTTAATAGCCCCTGATCTGTTCATCGCTTTAATTGCATCACTTGATTTCTCCAGTTTTATTATTAATTCATTCATTAGTTCATTAATAGTATCGGTGTTCAACACATAAACCGAGCAAAGCACTGATAAGCCCTCGGTCATGGCGGTATTAAAATACGGCCATTGTTGAAGAACAAGCAATCGAAAGTTTAAGCTAGTAGTGAAACAGGTAATATGCGTAAATCTGACTAATGTTTATAAGGTCTCTGTGCCATGATCGCATGCCTATGTGATTTAAGTTTGGTACTCGTCTACATCCTTGAGCCATGGTGGTAATGACAGATATGGATGGACATATTACGTACATACACGCATGATGACTATACTGCAATGCCAATTTTAGCTGAAGTCCAAGTATGGCCTCAGTGTGAGGTCAGTTAGCGTAGGCATAATCATTCTTGGGTTACGGTAGTAGCCAAAATGTACAATAGGTGACAAAAGGAACAACTTTGACCGAGTGACCTCCAAAATAGGTCAATCTCACTTTGCTATAGAATTCTGGTCAGTGACCACATGCACGAGTTATGGCAGTTTGGTGCTCCCAGGCAGTCATTTTTCAGATAATTAAATGGTGGCAAATTGAAATAAACTGACCTGGTTACCCTAAAACACTGGGTCGATCTCACCTATCTTCATCAGGCTACTGTTTTGTGACCACATGCATGTGTGATGCAATTTTGGTGTACCTTGGCATAGCCATGATTGAGATGTGATGGTAAGGAGAAACTAAAGACAGAAGAACGTACGTGATGACAATACCCCCCAAAAAAAATTGGCTCTCATCCATGATCTGAGGTGTGTAAGCCTAGGCCTTATCATACTTGAAATATGGTGGTAATAAGCAGCCAGAGGTGAATGAACAAATTTGACCCAGTGACCCTGAAAAAACAGACCATACTTGAATCAGTTTGGTGCTCCGACGCATAAATACTCTTGACATATGACGGCGGTAACAATCAATTCCTGATAAATTGAGAGTTTGACCTGGTCACCTGGAATAACGTGCCAATCTCACTGATTTTCAATCGGAACTCAATTATAGCGCCTCCACTCGAGGTTTCTCAAAATTAGCGATACATATCGCCGACAGCAAAATACGAGCGTAGCGTGCAAGATCTATGGCGGTACGTTTCGTAACTTGTGTCTAATTCCGTTTAACCCGGGGCTATAGGGACCGTATGAACCAATGTATTTCAAGATCCTCATAGTGTTCATATAATCAGTCATAATCAAAGCGTGACTGAGATACATCATACTCTAGATAACGACTTTACAGCATATATCATATGGATTAAGAATACTGATACGGATTTTATATTTTTGGAACATCATGATGTCTTGCTGGCATCATTGAAAACTGTTTAACGATTGCCTAGTTTTATGTATACTATGATTTATCCTTCTAATATGGCGCTAACGTTATATGAATTGGGTCTTTGGATTAAGGACGCGGAAACTCTTTAATGAACGACGGCTAAATATTGAATGACGGACTAGACGCTTGTAATTTATTCTGTTCTGTTATCATATGCATTGGAGCGATATGCAAGAGGGATATGTCATGTAAGTTCGGTATTCCTAGGCATAATCATTCTTGAGATATGGTGGTAACCGGGAAATATGAGACGGACGGACGGACGTACATGATGACAATACCCTTCGTGCAAAATTTCCCGAGGTGTAAAAACTGATTGCCGGTATATTAATATCAGAAGTTATAAAGCGTTCTTTTGGGACATCAGTGTTTTTGTTTTACATATATAAATGACTAAAACGGCTAAAATTTGGTTGATCCGTGGCGGCCTTATTGTTTTGCACACTTCAATGGCCCAAGAGTAGTAGTGACTACTGAAAAAACCGCTTATTTTGCCGGGGGAGGTAACTCTAACATCCAACAGGGGGCGCCACCAGCTCAAGGTTATGGATTGCATCAGCATTGGCTGGGTGCCAAGTTTTATAATTGGCTGGGGACAGATGTCAAGTGCACTATAGTTCCGGCAACCTTTGGCCTCGAATTCTTCCGCGGTGATGCGGTTTTGGGGAGAAGCCTTCGCGGCCACAGAAAGTAGTCCCACGGGAAAAAACCGCATGAAATGTACACCCTGGTAACATTGGCCGATTGTCAATGTTGTTGTTACCATGGTAACATGGAGCTAATAAAATGTGTAAAACGCAATGTTATTGTTGTTGCCCTCTTTTTGGACTAACCAATCAGAATAGTACGTATCACGGACTACATCCTGTAGAGCTACGTAGAGGCGTGCATGTGTGAGAGGGTCTATAAAACACACTGCTCTGGATCCCACACCTCCATTCCTACGGTTTCAGAGCCATGACGGACACCCATCCCTATGCGCCTCGCGTTTTACAGCATGCAACCATGGTTAATTCACTCACGGGTTACCGAGCAGTGGTTCGATCCATGTTAGCAGATGGCGACGACAACGAGGGGCGACGCCAGATCCTAAAATAGTTCATCGAAGCGATCCTCAACAGAGTGGACTCGATGGAGGGGTGTGCTATCACCCACCACTACTGGACAATGACAGCCATCCTTGATGCCCGGGCTACGGACCACGAGCGCTAACGCCGGAACCAGCAACGGCTCGCTGGCCTCGCAATGGTCTTTGCCCGACTGACCCTGACGCTGTGGCATTGACAGTAGGACCTGACTATAAATACGAGAGACAGTCAGCGTGTGCGTCATTCGTCATTGGGTCAACCATGTCACCAGTTCTACGAGCCATCCTGCCCCTTACACCCCAGGTGGGGTTACACGTCTATGAAGATAAAGTCACCCTCGTGGGAGACCGTCAAGTTTGCTGGTCGGACCCTGAAACCGTATCGACTACCGCTACTCTACACCGTGATGGCTGGACCAAATTTAAACGGGTGTTGAGCGGTGAGCTCGACGGAAACCTCATCCACCTCAAGAACGCCAACTACGTACACCGTGGACCCTTCTTTGCCCGTGTGGGGCGTTACCACAATCCCACGCAAAGCTTCACTCTAGACCCTGATCTTTGGACGGCCTTGGAGAAAGTGGTGCCTATTGTGGACCAGCTATTTACACCGGACGAGCGGTCAGCTGTTCAGTTGGGATGGTCTCGTGCTATTGAGGACGCGCTGGCTGAGCCCAATGAACAAATTTCTAGCAATGAACCAGACGACGATTCCATTGATTATCAGGCTAGACTCAGTCAACCTAGGATATATACAACGGTGGTAGAACCCGAACATCAGACTTCGTTATAAATAAACCATACTCACCGGGTTCATTATCATTTTGTCACCATGAAGCGCTGGGAGAAGGTGTTGGATAACTTATACTACAGTCCCGACAGTCCGGCGGCCTATAGTGCATTGTCGGCTCTCTATCGAGCGGCTAAACCCCAGGGGATACCACGGGCACAAGTTCGAGATTGGTTAAAAAAACAAGACACCTATACCTTACATCGAGCTGCCCGCCGCCATTTTCTACGGAACCGGGTCATCGTGGGAGGACTAGATGCCCAATGGCAAGCGGATTTGGTAGATATGAGCGCCTTTGCCAAACACAACGATGGGAATCGGTATATCTTGACGTGCATCGATATCCTGTCAAAGTATGCGTGGGTGATACCCATCCGGACGAAAACGGGGGCGAATCTCATAGCGGCGTTCAAGGACATCTTCAAGAGCGGGTGCAAACTCTTGTATTTGCAAACCGACGAAGGCAAGGAATTCCTCAACAGACCGTTCCAAGCCTTTCTCAAGAAACAGAAGGTCTTCTCCTTTCACACCTACAACGAGACCAAGGCTTCCGTGGTGGAAAGGTTCACCAGGACTTTCAAAGGCCGCATGTATAAACATTTCACCTATAAGAATACAAGGCGGTACAATCGAGCCTATCACCGGAGTATACAGAGAGCCCCCATTACCGTGACCCAACGCAATGAAGACCAAGTCCGGCGTGTCTTGTACCCCATACAATCGCAGCGAATGCCGAAGAAGGAGTTCAAGGTCGGGGACCCTGTACGGATCAGTAAAGTCAACGGCAAGTTCGAGAAAAGTTACTTGCCCAACTGAAGCGATGAGCACTTCCTGATTAAACGGCGCCTACCCCGACAGCGCCGAGTCTATGAACTGGAAGATCTTCAAGGGGAACCGTTGCTAGGGACGTTTTACGAGCTGGAATTACAACCTGTCGTAAAAACAAAGCAAGACTACTACACGGTGGAACGCATCCTAAAAACCGAACGTCGACGTGGCATCCAATTCTATTTCGTCAAATGGCAAGGCTGGCCCAGTTCGTTCAATTCATGGGTCGCGGCCAACCAGGTGACACGACTATAAAACCAGACACCACAGCCATCATCTTGCATTCCACGTTCGACCATGAACACAGTGCAACCGTCTCTGAACACAGCGTCGGCCAAAAGGCGCAAAGCACAAGTGGGCTTTGTAGTGATATTGCTAACCCTGCTGAGTGTGTTGTACGGAGGTGTGTTTTACGACGTAGCCCATCTCATCTACTCATCCCACCAAAGCACAACTACTCATCCGTCACCAAAGACACAACCGCCAGCCGTCAGTCAAACCAGTCTACAGATAGCACCAGTCAATCCCGTGACCGAAACGAGCCCAGTCATCACCACCACATCACGTGTACAGGCTACAGCGAGTATAGAGTCAACACCTACACCAAGTGCACCCACTACGTCTGAAAATCCACCGGATTTCATCACTCACAGTGAACGCCCATCGACAACGGTACCGGAGCTCGACGCACCGACGACCGCAGTTCAATCGTACCAAATTTACAAGAGCGGGTTACCACGACAGCGGATACACCTCCAACCATGGACCCTCGGTGGCAACACCCCTTCACCTGCGTCATCGCAGGACCGACGGGTTCCGGCAAAACGCACTTCGTCAGGAAGCTCCTCGAACACGCCGACAGCATGATTACTCCACCCATTGCCCGAGTCGTGTGGTGTTACGGAGAATGGCAGGCGGCGTATGCAGCAATGCCCCACATCACGTTCGTGGAAGGGCTACCCAACCTGGCCGATTTGGAACCGGACACATTGGTGGTTCTGGATGATCTCATGGCGGAGACGGATGCGCGGGTCACCCAACTGTTTACCAAAGGCAGCCATCATCGACGTCTCAGCATCATCTACATTGTGCAGAATCTGTTCAGTAAAAACAAAGAACATCGGAACATCAGCTTAAATGCTCACTACCTGGTGGTCTTCAAAAACCCAAGAGATACCACTCAAGTACTGCACCTGACGAGACAGATGTACCCTGGACGCACTGCGTTTGCGTTGGAAGCCTTTAAAGATGCGACAACCCCTCAGCACGGGTATATGCTCTTCGACCTGAAGCAAGCCACTCCCGACCACCTTCGCCTACGGACCGGTATCTTTCCCGGAGAGACCCACCACGTGTACATGCAAAAATAATGTAAACACACCCACAGTGGTTCCCCCGCAGCTGGGGTGTGTGTTTGATGTTGGGGATAATAAAATAATTAATACCACATCATGGTTGACTTTTGTCTCTGTTCAATATTCACGAGGTAGGTAGATAAAAAGGGCGGGGTTGTGGGTTCTAGCATCAGTTGTACATGATGTCTGCTCGAGTACGGAACCATGCTCCGACGCTCCGTGTATTGAAGACGGCCCCACCCGAGTTGGTTCGAACCATTGTACGCGGCGCAGACCCTGCTCTCGTGTGCTGTCTGTGTGAGATTGGACTCAATATCTTAAAAGGGAACGTACCACTGACTCCGGCTCAGAAGGCGAAGTTGGCCAATCATAAGACAGGTCTGCGAACCTTAGTCCAGAAGCGAGTCTCTCAAACACAAAAGAAAAAGGAGTTACAGCAAGGCGGCTTTCTCGGAGTCATTTTAGCACCCTTGGCGGCTTCCGTGTTGGGTACAGTATTGGGTGGACTGTTCGGCCGACAATGAACCACACGAAAAAAATGGTCCTCGTCGAACCTCGGCTCCTTCAAAACCTCCAATCACCGTACCCCGTACCCTCTACGGTGAAGACGATAAACACACTCGATGAAGAGATGGGTCAGATCTTACAACGACCGGGGTTAAGCGACAGTGAGAAAGTACAACAGTACAATGAAACGCTTCAGCGGTACATGACGTTCATGGACCAATACAAAACCCGCTCTACCCCAGCAGCAGCACCACCACCACCAACCTCAGCACCGCTCCAACAGCCGCCATTACCAGGGGTACCACCCACAGCCCCACAGTGGGTCGAAGACGAAGTCCTGAAGAGTGTACCTGCATCGTTCAAGAAACAAGCTGGCCTGGTATTACAACGAATGAAACAGAATCCTAACATGACTTGGAATGATAAAGGTGAACTCCTGGTACAGAATCAGGTGGTCCCCGGTACCCACATGACGGATTTAGTGAATGACCTGATGCGTCAACGCAGGTCGCACACGGATCCGCGAGGATGGGAGGTCTTCGCTCAAGGCTTGAAAGACATGCATGTGCCACAGGAATTGGTGGGGAACCCCCACCGCTGGGCCTTTATGCAGCGGGCACAGCAATCGCCGAGTGGCCCACAACCTTCTTTGGAAACCGAGTGGGAACCGGAGTCTCCCCCCAAAACACCACCACGGCGGGCACCTACTTTTTCACCCCTTTTACCACGCCACCCCCTGCAACCACCAAGATCTAAGTCACCGCGACCATCACGACGATTAGCGCCCAAGGGCTGGGAGAAGTATTAAAACCAACAGCAGCAGCAGGAAAGCTCAATCGTCATGTTTTACCTCACCCTACCCAGTAACAGCTCGGCTGATGTGTTTCCTGACAACACCTTGACCAAGTACGTGACCCAGTTACCACAACCGTTGCATTTACCTGGACGCTGGGAATGTGGACTCGTGGATATCCAATACCCTTACTCGTGGTACAACGTGCGAGATGGTGAAGTGTGGTACGAGGTGACCTACGAAGGACAAGAAACCCGACTCAAACTACCCGAAGGTCAATACGATACCCCCAAGGAGTTCATGGGTGGGCTGAAAAGTCTGATGCATTATAAGTCTCTAAGGGACGTCACGAATACTTCACACCCCATAAAATCTTTCCCCTTCAAAAATCATGTGGACTTCGATTACAACGCACACAACGACAAGGCCAGTCTCACGCTCAGCCCCAACGTGAGTGTCGAAATCAGTCCTACCCTACAACAAATGCTGGGTCTCGATCTACAGGGGTACGCTGGCCCCACCGGCGAGATAGGCCACATCCCGATGGACATGCGTAGTGGTATGTATGGCCTGTACATCTACTCAGACGTGGTGGATGCACACATTGTGGGAGACAGCAACGTACCTCTACTACGAGTCTGCCCGGTGAAAGGCAAATATGGAGCTCAAGTCACCCCCAGTTTCAGGCACATCGTGTATCTACCGGTCAGTCAGGCCGATATTAGCTCCATCGTCATCGATATAAGAGACGACACGGGTCAACCGATCGCATTCGAGCGTGGGAAAGTGGTGCTGACACTTCATTTCCGTCAAGTCCGAGCGGTTCACTTTGCATAATGAAGGTGCCTTACGAGTGTGATGCACGCAGCTATATGGACTATTATACCCAACAGGCCGGGGGTAGCTTTCCGGTCTTTGCAGGTACACGCATGCAACGAGGACATGGGTTGGGGAGCATACTCGGAAGCATCGTCAAAACGTTCCTCCCCTTGGTGACGCGTGGGGTCAAAGCGATCGGCAAACAAGCGGTACGCAGTGGACTGCAAGTCGCGGGTGATGTCTTGGGCGGTGCGGCACCCAAAGAAGCACTGAAACGCCGAGCCAAAGAAGCAGGAGGCGTCTTGGTCGCCAAAGCACAACGCACCGTAGGGAATAAAAGACCTGCACCACCGAGACCACGCACCAGTCGACGACCGACCCAGCGACGACGCACATCGAAGACCCAGGATATCTTTTCTTAAACATGGCTTTCATCCACGCCGAGTCGTGTCCTTCTACCAACAGTGAATTTGATTTATGGACCGTCCCACCTACTCAGACCAGTGCCGAAGAGGGTCAATGGGTGGAACATCTCCCCCTTTCCAGTATTACAGCCACAGGCCCCATTGAATTCACCATCACCAACGCAGATACAACCTATCTGGATTTAGCCCATACGTACCTATATGTGAAAGCTAAAATCACCAACAAAGATGGGTCTGTCCTCAAAGCAGATGCACCCGTGGGTCCAGTGAATCTCTGGCTTCATTCGCTATTCCAGCAAGTGAATATAGCCCTCAGTGATAAACTGGTGAGCGCCTCAACGAACACGTACCCGTACCGAGCCTACATCGAAACACTGTTATCCTACGGGCGTGACGCTAAAAAGTCGTATTTGACAGCCCCGTTGTTCTACCGAGATACCCCAGGCAAGATGGAAGCGAGTCCTGATAATGACGGCTATACGGAGAGAGTGGGTTTCACAGCAGAGAGTCAATCGGTCGATATGATGGGACGTCTGCATGCGGACTTATTCATGCAGGACCGATACCTCTTGAATGGAGTACCTGTCAAAATACGACTAGTGCGCGCAACGCCTGCGTTTGCCTTGATGGCCCCGAGTGAGGACCTCGAGTATAACATTGTCATCCAAGAGGCCAGTCTGTTTGTACGCGAAGTGAAACCGAGCCCAGGTGTACAGTTGGGGCACATCAGAGCCTTGGAGAAAAAACCAGCCCAGTACCCGATTCGACGAGTACAGACCAAGGTCTTTTCCGTCCCTAAAGGGAATATGATTGTCAATCAAGAAAACTTGTTCCTGGGGGATTTGCCCAAGCGTTTAACCCTAGCCTGTGTGGAGAACGTCAGTTATAATGGGACTCTCTCGAGGAATCCATTCAACCTAAAAGCGTTCAACATCAATTTCGTGGCCCTGCATGTGGATGGCCAACAGGTACCGGCACGCCCCTTACAACCTAATTTCGGAACGGACAATTACATTCGGAGCTATCTGAACCTCTTCACAGCAACTGGCCAAATCAACCAAGACGAGGGAAATATGATCAGTCGAGACGATTTCGGCAAAGGGTACACATTGTTCTGTTTCGATCTGACCCCCACCTTAGACAACGATCATCAACTGAGTCTCGTCAAGAAAGGCAACTTACGCTTGGAACTGCATTTCGGGACACCTTTACCGAAAACCATCAATGTGAATTGCTACGCTGAGTTTGACAACATTATTCAAATCGATAAAAGCCGTAACGTCCTGTGTGACTTTGCTACCTAACATGGATACAGACCAGATACGCACCGTGCTGGAGAATGACCCAGGGACACGCATGGTATTTCAAGGAGTGTTCGCCCGAGACGTGTTCCCATTAGACCGTGTGTATCCTGCTGCTTACGTCCTGAATACAGACCCGATGGGTCGACCCGGTCAACACTGGGCCCGTACGGCCTACCACCCCTGCATTCCGATTTAACAGACTTCATGGATCAAGGCATAGAGACGTGGTGTTGGAATACCAAAACGTTGCAAAGCCTGACCAGTAGTGTGTGCGGACAATATTGCTTGTTTTACCTGTACCATCGATGTCGGGGACATTCCATGCAGACGATCGTCCACATGTTTGACGAGTACCCCAAGGTCGAGGACCGAGATGTACTCGTATATGACTGGGCTGCCGTTCATTTCAATGTACAAGTCCCGTTCTGGGCTTAAATTTGTTCACGTAAAGCCCCCTGTTCCGGGCTTCAGTTTTTTCACGTGGTTGTTCTCACGTTGTTGTTGTTCACTGAATAAAAAATGAGATCTCAAAACTCTGTCTTGTGTGTTTTCTGTGTAAGCATGAATGCCCCATGTGGGACATGTGGGGATTCAGTCCATGAATGGGTTGAGAAAATAGCCAATCAGTGGCCTAGGATGGGGTCAAATGTAACCTATCAATGCCCAGAAAACCAACATAGGCGTTAAGGCCTTGATATAACCTGCCCGGAGGATGGTTAGTACGATTTTTTCCCTTGCGGTGTTGTTGTTCAATACAACCCAAAGTGAAAACCCAAGTGAAGTTCGAATGTTTTATTAAGGTGAACAAATAACTTGAACAAGAATGTATATACAAGTATGTACAAGTATATAAGACTGGTGCAAACAAAAATTAAGGTGAACACGTATGTATATATAGAGAATATGCGAAGTCACAGTGGAGTGTATAACAGTTCACAGACAAATTCATCGAACTGACGTAATGTATACAGAGTAAATATTCAAAAGAATGAAGTATAGTTCACAATTAGACAAATTCATTGAACTGGTGTTATGTGGATATAGAGTAACTCGAGTTCACTTAGAGTCCAAATATCTATGTATGTACATTGTTCACAAATTCACAAGTCCGGATATAGTTCACTGACGTCACCGCGACAATATATGTACTAGTCACCAGTTCACAAGTCCAGGTACGTCGTACTGACCCCATCGGGCAGGACTTGCCGTTTCGGATAAAAGAAGGTGAAAGCATCTCGTTGCTGGACGTACGAACGCATTTGATGAGCCGCCACACGAAAGCCTCGATTGGTCCCACTAGCACTGACGCGGTTTTGAAGCACGTCCAGGTAGAGGGTTTTGTTAATGGTGGGGTCTCGTCGATTGACCCCCTTGCAGCTGAACTTGTTTTGGTCTCCACCGTAACAATAGTAGGTTTTGGATGAGAGGGCTATCATGGCATCACCACTCCATTCCAACTTGAATAGGCCTGGAGTGCGTTTATCGTGGTTGTAATGGTCGCGTCGAGGCAGCCATTGATCCCGTTCCGCTTCATACTGGACTCGTAGTTCCGGTTTCACAAGTGACTCCCAGTCTGCATTAGAGACACCCATGTAGGTGGAATCTGTGTCCATTTCTATCAACTGACAATCGCTCTGGTCGAAATACACGTGTATAAAGTCATAGAGGAACTCCAACATCCGGAGTTTGGCCATCTGGTACACCATACACCCGATTTGGAGGGGTAAGTTGTAGTGCGTGGTCTTTTTGGCAGAGGTAACCTCGTAGGTATCATCATCGATGACGTCGACGGAACGACACAGTGGAGAGTTGATTTTTGCTCGCGCTTGTTTCGTAGTGCATATATTCACGGTGACGTGGCGGGCTTGATTCGTTACAGTTTTGCCATAAAAACTGTTCCCCGCGAGTTTCCAGGACTCAGCGATAATGGCCTTACTGGGATCCTTATCACCTTGACGACGAGCGGTGGTTACGGTGTCAGCAACGCCGCAAAAACAGGCATTGGGTACATACTGCATGACTTGATAGACTCGTGTGACCTCGAGACCGTGGCTCATGTACCAGCGCAGAAGTGGTGTGCCCAGTAAGATTTTTTCAGCCCACATACTGCCTACCAACATCCGGCGCGGTTGTTTAAGTACTTCATGCTCCTCGGCGTAGGCCCCCATGGTGTCTCCAATATCAGCTCGACTCACCAGCGTGTTTTTAAAAATGGGTGGGCACTCTGCAAACTGTGGCTTCAGGGCGTCGGGGACATGCAGGTCACATTCTATAAACCCGTACAGGGTCTCCGTACGCACGGCTTCAAGGATCTGTAGGGTGGTGAGAATACGACGACGACTGAGCGGGTACTCGTGCTCTTTTAGGAAATTACGCAAGTGTGGGAGGACCTGGCACATGGTATGGAATTCACACTCCCACATTTCTATCAGATGATACCCCAACTCTTTAATATAATCAGCATTGTCCACCACTTCCGCCTGTAGTTGTTTTGCTGTTTTTCCACGGCGATCGTTGTAGCGACCGTGGGAGAACTTGCAATCGTGCCCGTGCCAATAGCACCCGTAAAACTGAAATACTGTAGGCGTTCCATTCACCAGGGCAAATCCATCGACAGGTAGTCGGCGATCTCCTACTCGCTTTTCTGTGGCGTTGGATTGATGGCGGATAGAAATGCCGCGTCGATGGGCTTCCCAGTCCAACCACTGGTCGGCGATATGTCTGTGGGACCGTTGTGGTTTGAAATGCTGGGCTTCCGCTAACCACCGCGTATAGTGACCGCTTGGCATGGGTTGAGCAATGGCCCACAGATACAGTGCATTCGCATCAAAGCCGATGATTTTGTCGCACACTTTCCCACCTCGAATGGTCGTCACATCTTGCTCGTGGTACCGGTGAAATATGAGGCTTGGCCCGCCCACAATGTTATCTCGCAAACAATCATGCATATCTTCGTCTTTTTGTTGAATGAGCGAGAAGTAGGTAGAACAGTCTTGAAAGAGATACCGAAGAGCCAGGCCAGGTAAACTCAAACACTCTTTGAATATGTCGACGTGCATTTGGTTGCGAAACAGTTGCGCCATTTTCTCGGCCGCTTCGAGGAAGGGAACGACATCCAGATTGTTGTAATATACCAGAAAATCTCGCAAGGTCCCCATCTGTTGGTCGTTCCATACCTGTTGCAGTTCCCGGTACACGTCTTCAGAACATTCTTCTTGCTTTAAATCATCGAAAAAAGCGTCCCGGGATGGTAACTCTGTTTCCTCCAAGCGGTCGAGTGTCGACATGTAAGTGTAAGGGAACCTCCCTTTGGATTGTTCACAGTCATAGGCCTTCACCCACTGAGCATAACTATAATTGGGCGCCAAATAATTCCGAACATCCAGGAAATTCAGTGACGTGGTAGTGAGCGCCATGTGATTATTAATCTTTTTGATCACACTCTTGACTTCACCGGACTGTGCCAAATAAGGGTACAAAAACTCCTTCACCATGTCGAGGTCGTAACGTCCAGAATTAAACCCGAGCACGGGTAACTGAGTCAGGTACTGAACGAACCGGGCTTTCAGTTTTTCGGCATACACTTTCGGTAAGTTTACATCTTGTGGACGAATCTCTCTTTCGGCCGCGCCACTTTTCTCCTCTTCCTCCGATTCACTTTCTTCGGTGTCACTGAACGACATACCCGGCTCGGGAATTCGATCATCGAGTTCGTCCAGAACATCCCGGAACTTGACTACCAACAGCTCCGTACTGCGCGCGCTCACAGCCTCTAAATATTCCATCATCCGCGTAATCAGGTCATGGGGGTCACCGGTCGATACGAAACATACAGAGGCAGCGTCATAGCCGGGCACGTTGGTTGAAATGCTGACACTCAGCGGGATATGACGCTGTGTCCACTGCGTTTTGGCTGAGGTAGTGTCCATAGGTTCCAAAATCGCTTCAAAGTCATAGCATGCCCGATAGGGAAAATAACGGTCCTCTTCCGCCACCACAAGACCCTCATCAGCTAGTTCTTCAAAGATAGTAGGCGTATTGTGGTAAACACCTCCAGGAAATTTCCGTTTCACAGCGTTCGTACAGATTTTCTCGTGTCGGTGTAAATCCTGAGACTGTTTGAACACCCGCTGGCATTGAGTACAGCTGTAGGATTGGGCGAAGAGGCTCATATTGTGGATCAGAGAAAAGTGACTGACTCCACCGTAGTCGTAGACGTTCACCTTCATCGTGGACGCGTACCGTTCTGAAGAGCGATGCACCAATTCAGCGACAAATTCAGGGTTCTCCTCGCCTTCCCGTAGTAATCGATAGACAAAGATATTCACCTTGAAGAGCGATTCAAGGCCTACCAGCATCAGCCCCGCAGTAGGTAAGACGAACACAAGAGTTGCAGTTGGTCCTAGTGACCAGTGTGGGCTCGAGCGTTATCCCGACGTTACAGCAGCTGTTGTGATTAGCGTTTCGAAACTACGTCGGGCGAACCAAATCCATGATGGACCTGAAATACAGGGTCAAATGGGCGTCTATTCGGACGTGATCAACGCACGTCGTCGGGGATAGCACTGTGAACGCGTTCGGACGAGGAAAAGTGGTGCTGATAATTTATTTTCACCAGACCCGATCGCCGAACTATACATGATGAAGCCGAGAGTGATCTGCCTTTCTTTAGCGGTGAACACATTCAACGGGATCACGGACCGGGCAACTTGCTCGAAAGCATCGTCAAACTTTCCTCTCGCTTTCGACGCGTGGGTCCGAACACAAGACCTCCGAAATGATGAGCAGGCCCTGGGTGATGTGTTCAACGGTGTCTCCGTCCCAAAGGCAGCAAAACGCCGAGTTAATTAGCGGGAGGCGTCTTATTCGCTAAAGCATAACGAGCCAAGGGAAATAAAGCGACGACGCACATCGAAGACCCGGTATATTTTTGGGTAACATGACATACATCCATCCAGAGTCATGTCGTTCCACCAACAGCAAATTTGATTTGTGGAACGAACCAACTACTCAGACCAGCCCGGAAGATACGTGGAACACCTCCGTTTCTCTAGCATCACGGAGTCGTGGCCCATCGAGTTCGCCATCACCAATTCGGATACGGCGTACTTGGATTTTGCCACACCTACTTTTAAGTACCTACAATGGGCGCGGCACCGATCTCGACGGTGATGCCCCGGTGGGTCCAATAAATCACATTATTGGTTTTGTTTACAAATCAGGAGTTTATGGGCTTAAAACGAATATCATAGCGTTACGCTTTGGAACGAACTTACAAACTCATGTAGAAAGATCATCAGAAATGATATTCAGCTTTCGAATGATGCAAGATCTACAGAGAAAATGCGAAAATAACTGAAATTTGAGTCAAATTGTCAGTAATTTTGCATTTCGTTTTTCCCCCCCAAAAATTGGGATAGAATATAAACTTGGAGATAAAATTGTTAAAAACCAAATAATACAGTTTCATTGAACTACAAATCAGGGTGCTCGTGTGTTCCATATTGAAAATAAATACTACATCAGGGTGAAAATTAGTCAATTTGACTTTTTACCTTGATTATAATAAGACACATTCAGCACTAATCTTAACATTTATGCCAATCCAAAGCGAGGTAAATCTATAGACATCTGAATAGCATATATGCAATATACAAACGTGAATGGATTTGACCATCCTTTTTAATAGCAGATCAATATAAGTTTTTAAATAAGCTCTGTCAAAGTTTAAAATAAATGATTTGGCCACTGGTGTATTGGCGTCCCTTAAAAAAAGGAAGACCCATCATGCTGACAAAACAAGCCTTCTCATTGTGAAATTAGGGAGAAGCGACTTGTGGCGAAACCTCGTCTGCATTCAAAGAGGCAGATTTAAACGTCCTCAAATTGAAATCAGCAGTGGATTTGGGGCACATCAGTAGTATAGAGAAGACGGATCCGGTCAACTTTTCCAGGGAGGTAACTCTTGGTTCCCCTTTTTCCAGGTTAAAGGTATAGGGAACTCCCCGTCATCTCCCCAAAGAGACCAAAAGCTACCTCCAACACAGGAGAGTTCCAATCTAGTGGGCGCCACCAGCTCAAGGTCACTATAGTTCCGGCAAAGGGCCCCTGGGCATGTATTCTTCCGCGGTGATGCGGTCTGGTGGTGATGCGGTCGCTGGAAAAAGCTTCCGCGGAGAAAAAGAGAAAGAGAAAAAACGCTGCATGGTCCGATTGGGTCGAGTGAGGTATCAAAGTGAAGCATTCGTGAAGGGGCATCCAGTCATGGGTGGGTGTATGTAAAATTAGAATTTTTTCCCGAAACTATAAAACGCGGAACACGGACTTTACCCCTAATATAGGGGAAAACACCTATCAACCCTAGCCAAAAGGACTAATATCGGTCCCCGGGCTTATTGGGACCTGCCTATCAAGTCAATGGGGTGAGTGCATGTAAAATTAGGATTTTTTCCCCGAAACTATAAAAAGCGGAACACGGACTTTACCCCTAAAATAGGGGAAAACCCCTATCAACCCTAGCCAAAAGGGCTAATATCGGTCCCCGGGATTATTGGGACCGGCCTATCAAGTCAATGGAGTGGGTGCATGTAAAATTAGGATTTTCCCCCGAAACTATAAAAAGCGGAACACGGACTTTACCCCTAAAATAGGGGAAAACCCCTATCAACCCTAGACAAAAGGGCTAATATCGGTCCCCGGGATTATTGGGACCGGCCTATCAAGTCAATGGGGTGGGTGCATGTAAAATTAGGATTTTTCCCCCAAACTATAAAAAGCGGAACACGGACTTTACCCCTAAAATAGGGGAAAACCCCTATCAACCCCAGCCAAAAGGGCTAATATCGGTTCCCGGGCTTATCGGGGCCTGCCTATCAAGTCAATGGGGTGGGTGCATGTAAAATTAGGATTTTTTTCCCAAACTATAAAAAGCGGAACACGGACTGTATCCCAAAATAGGGAAAACCCCCTATCAGCTCCAGCCAAAAGGGCTAATATCGGTCCCCGGGCTTATCGGGGCCTGCCTATCAAGCCAATGGGGTGGGTGCATGTAAAATTAGGATTTTTCCGAAACTATAAAAAGCGGAACACGGGTTTTACCCCTACAATAGGGGTCTGTATTATACAATATAAGGGAAAATGCCTGTATGGGGTATGGGGATGGTCAATTTTTTTCGTGAGCTCTGATTTTCTAGATATTCCATGGAATTGTCACTCATTCTTCGAAATGCAGTGACGTCCGTCGCTACGCCTTAACAAACCGGAGAGAGTACAACAACAACAACAAGGATGAGACATGAGAGAGCAACAACAACAAGAAGTGTTTTCATATAGTTTATTCTCCACAATGTTACATCATACCCACGCTGGGGGAGCCGCGTTGGGTATATTTACAATTCAAGAAGACTCTTGTCCAATCAGAGGCCACCATTTGCATCTGTCATATTCGTTCCTGTCCGTTAGATGTATTTTTGTCCAATCAGAAGTCTCCATTTCAGAAAGTTCCATCTTCGGTCATGTTCGCTTTGAACCGTTTATTCTAACCATCGTCGGGCAGCCCAGGATACCGTTGAGGCAACATATCCTCAGATAGTTGTTTGTGCATTCTGAGTATCTATCAGTGCATGGGTGAATACATTCACCCGATGGGAAGATTCCGTAATTTGTTCACGAAGAACGTAACATTGGTCACCCTCTCCACTGTCCACTTGGTGTTGGGGCGTTGTTGTTGGGCCCATTCAAAGGGATCCACGGTGTCCAGTTTCTCCAGCATCGCCTCTAGCGACGCCCGGTTAATGATGGTAAACGGTTGGTCAAATACCCGGATGTTACTGCTCGGGTAAAAATATCGGACTTGATCTGTGTCCTTATGCTGTAGCACATAACCAAACACCAGATTCAACTTGAAGGCCGTAGTTTGATCGTTGAAGATGGCTTCCACGTAGTTGCGTGGACGGCTGAGGTCAGTCAGTCGGAAATTGTAGATATCTTGAATAGGGCGATGACGGTGGAAACAGTGCCGTATCATGGGCCAATGGCGCTGATAGATGTCACTCACTGGATGGGCGTCCTGTAAGAGATCGCTGGGAACATCCACCGCATCTTCCAGAAAATGTTCGTTGTTGTCAGGCGTATGACTGGGAACAGTAATGCTAGGAACCGGCTGGGTATCTAGGCTCTTCTGAACTGTGGGTATAGACGGGCTCTCCGTGATCGCATCACCAGTGGCATTCGTCTCCCCGGGCTCATCTTCACTAGGTCTGACCCTCATGGGTGCCTCTTTAGTGGAAATGTGTCGCTCATACCGTGGTGATGGACTATGAATCAAACGTTGGTGCTGTCTTAACTGACTGGGTCGTTTGAAGAGTTGACCACAACCGTTACATTGTTCCGTCGCGCCCTCGTGGAATGAGCGTTCGTGGCGCAGTAAATGATCCTCCCGATTGAATGACCGTGCGCAGGTTGTACAAGTATACCGAGCATCGTTGTGGGTGGAGGCCTCGTGGCGTCGTAAATTATCTAGACGAGTAAACAGCTTCTGGCAAGTTGTGCAAGAGAACATATCGGCTGTGGATCTGGAAATGATGAATGCCGTAAAAATTCCCACTTTTATACGTTTTTCCGTGACATTCGTGTCTTTTCGGCAACCTCCGTGTCTCTTCGGTCACCTCCGTGTCTTTTCGGTGACGTCCGTGACTCTTCGGGCACCTCCGTGTCTCTTCGATAACCTCCGTGACATCTTCGGTCATCTCCGTGTCTCTTCGGTCACCTCAGTACCGTCAACGATCAGCATGTAGACATATAGAGTATGTACGGCATGTTATGGTATTCACCAGTGCATGAGTGACGCATTCAGCCGATGGGGGTGGTCGGTCAGCTTGGTAACGAAAAACGTAACATTGGTCACCCTCTCTACGACCCATTGTGTGTTGGGGCGTTGTTGTTGGGCCCATTCCAAGGGATGGTGTCCAGTTTCTCCAGCATCGTCTCTAGCGACGCCCGGTTAATGATGGTAAACGGTTGGTCAAATACCCGGATGTTACTGCTCGGGTAAAAATATCGGGCTTGATCTGTGTCCTTATCCTGTAGCACATAACCAAACGCCAGATTCAACTTGAAGGCCGTAGTTTGATCGTTGAAGATGGCTTCCACGTAGCTGCGTAGACGGGCGAGGTAGGTCAGTCGGAAATTGTAGATATCTTGAATAGGGCGATGACGGTAGAAACAGTGCCGGATCATGGGCCAATGGCGCCGATAGATGTCACTCATTGGATGGTCTTCGTGTAACAGATCGCTAGGAACATTTATGGGTTCCTCCACGTCGTACAAAATCTGGCCCAAGGTTTTGTCGTCGGAATTTGACTGTTGAATTAGGGCGACATCATAATCGGCCCTCGTGCCATGGGTGTTAGTTCCCCCTGTCTCTATATTGGTGCCTCCGGGCTCTTCTACCTGCAAACGTGGCTGCGGAACAGGGTGTCGTGTGCGTTGGTGTCGCAGCAACTGACTGGTCAGTTTGAAAAGCCGACCACATTCTTCGCATGCACGCTTGGGTACTTCATGGCGTGCACGTGTGTGGCGCTGTAAATGATCCGGGCGCTGAAACGACAGTGTACATATCGTACAGTTATACCGGGCGGTTCCTTCGTGCTTGGTAGCCTCATGGCGGCGCAAGTCGTGCAGACGAGTGAATGATTTCGAGCACGTAGTACAAGTGAACATCTTGGTGGTTGACAGAGTGTCTGATGAAACGGCCAGGCCGCTTCCCTTTTATAGCACGCTAGCTGGTATCATGTTCGGGCACCTCCGTGTCTCTTCGGTGATCTCCATGACATCTTCGGTGACCTCCGTGACATCTTCGGGCACCTCCGTGTCTTTTCGGGAAGTGACCGAAGGGACTCGGAAGTGAACGACATTGTGGGAAAAACCCCACAGACAGGTCAGTACATGTGCTATCATGTTCACACTCCGTCACCGAAAAGACACGGACTGAAGATGGCGGACCTCGCCCGGTGGTGGTGGTGGTGGTGGGAGCTCCCGTGTGGCAGAGCTCTTGGATCGGAGCTGTTGGAGCTCAAAGCGTGTGGATCTCAGAGCCCGGACGTGACATTTGCATATGACCTCTGTGAGGTCACTTCCGCTTCCGTTCACGTGACCGGAACTGACCTTTGACCCCGGCGCGCAATTTTATCCGGTATTGTTAGCGCGTGCCGGGGTCAAAGGTCAGTTCCGGTCACGTGAACGGAAGCGGAAGTGACCTCACAGAGGTCATATGCAAATGTCACGTCCGAGCTCTGAGATCCACACGCTTTCAGCTCCAGCAACATGATAGCACATGTACTGACCTGTCTGTGGGGTTTTTGCCACAATGTCGTTCACTTCCGAGTCCCTTCGGTCACTTCCCGAAAAGACACGGAGGTGCCCGAAGATGTCCGGAGGTCACCGAAGATGTCACGGAGGTGCCCGAAGAAACACGGAGGTCACCGAAGATGTCACGGAGATCACCGAAGAGACACGGAGGTGCCCGAACATGATACCAGCTAGCGTGCTATAAAAGGGAGGCGGCCTGGCCGTTTCATCAGACACTCTGTCAACCACCAAGATGTTCATTTGTACTACGTGCTCGAAATCATTCACTCGTCTGCACGACTTGCGCCGCCATGAGGCTACCAAGCACGAAGGAACCGCCCGGTATAGCTGTACGATATTTACACTGTCGTTTCAGCGCCCGGATCATTTACAGCGCCACACACGTGCACGCCATGAAGTACCCAAGCGTCCATGCGAAGAATGTGGTCGGCTTTTCAAACTGACCAGTCAGTTGCTGTGACACCAACGCACACGACACCCTGTTCCGCAGCCACGTTTGCAGGTAGAAGAGCCAGGAGGCACCAATATAGAGACAGGGGGAACTACCACCCATGGCACGAGGGCCGATTATGATGTCGCCCTAATTCAACAGTCAAATTCCGACGACAAGACCTTGGGCCAAATTTTGTACGACGTGGAGGGCAAAGTACACTTCGTGGACGAACCCATAAATGTTCCTAGCGATCTGTTACACGAACACCATCCAATGAGTGACATCTATCGGCGCCATTGGCCCATGATCCGGCACTGTTTCTACCGTCATCGCCCTATTCAAGATATCTACAATTTCCGACTGACCAACCTCGCCCGTCTACGCAGCTACGTGGAAGCCATCTTCAACGATCAAACTACGGCCTTCAAGTTGAATCTGGCGTTTGGTTATGTGCTACAGCACAAAGACACAGACCAAGCCCGATATTTTCACCCGAGCAGTAACATCCGGGTATTTGACCAATCATTAACCGGGCGTCGCTAGAGACGATGCTGGAGAAACTGGACACCGTGGATCCCTTGGAATGGGCCCAACAACAACGCCCCAACACACAATGGGTCGTAGAGAGGGTGACCAATGTTACGTTTTTCGTTACCAAGCTGACCGACCACCCCCATCAGCTGAATGCGTCACTCATGCGCTGATGAATACCATAACATGCCGTACATACTCTATATGTCTACATGCTGATCGTTGACGGTACGGAGGTGACCGAAGAGACACGGAGATGACCGAAGATGTCACGGAGGTTACCGAAGAGACACGGAGGTTACCGAAGAGACACGGAGGTGCCCGAAGAGTCACGGACGTCACCGAAAAGACACGGAGGTGACCGAAGAGACACGGAGGATAGTTGAACTGAGTGTGCTAAAAATAGATCACCACCTAGCGTGCTATAAAAGGGAAGCGGCCTGGCCGTTTCATCAGACACTCTGTCAACCACCAAGATGTTCACTTGCACAACTTGCCAGAAGCTGTTTACTCGTCTAGATAATTTACGACGCCACGAGGCCTCCACCCACAACGATGCTCGGTATACTTGCACAACCTGCGCACGGTCATTCAATCGGGAGGATCATTTACTGCGCCACGAACGCTCATTCCACGAGGGCGCGACGGAACAATGTAACGGTTGTGGTCAACTCTTCAAACGACCCAGTCAGTTAAGACAGCACCAACGTTTGATTCATAGTCCATCACCACGGTATGAGCGACACATTTCCACTAAAGAGGCACCCATGAGGGTCAGACCTAGTGAAGATGAGCCCGGGGAGACGAATGCCACTGGTGATGCGATCACGGAGAGCCCGTCTATACCCACAGTTCAGAAGAGCCTAGATATCCAGCCGGTTCCTAGCATTACTGTTCCCAGTCATACGCCTGACAACAACGAACATTTTCTGGAAGATGCGGTGGATGTTCCCAGCGATCTCTTACAGGACGCCCATCCAGTGAGTGACATCTATCAGCGCCATTGATCCATGATACGGCACTGTTTCCACCGTCATCGCCCTATTTAAGATATCTACAATTTCCGACTGACTGACCTCACCCGCCTACGCAACTACGTGGAAGCCATCTTCAACGATCAAACTACGGCCTTCAAGTTGAATCTGGCGTTTGGCTATGTGCTACAGCATAAGGACACAGATCAAGTCCGATATTTTTACCCGAGTAGTAACAACCGTTTACCATCCTTAACCGGGCGTCGCTAGAGGCGATGCTGGAGAAACTGGACACCGTGGATCCCTTGGAATGGGCCCAACAACAACGCCCCAACACCAAGTGGACAGTGGAGAGGGTTACCAATGTTACGTTCTTCGTGACCAAATTACGGAATCTTCCCATCGGGTATTCACCCATGCACTGATAGATACTCAGAATGCACAAACAACTATCTGAGGATATGTTGCCTCAACGGTATCCTGGGCTGCCCGACGATGATTAGAATAAACGGTTCAAAGCGAACATGACCGAAGATGGAACTTTCTGAAATGGAGACTTCTGATTGGACAAGAATACATCTAAAGGACAGGAACGAATATGAAACATGCAAATGGTGGCCTCTGATTGGACAAGAATCTTCTTGAATTGTAAATATACCCAACGCGGCTCCCCCCAGCGTGGGTATGATGTAACATTGGGGAGAATAAACTATATGAAAAAACTTCTTCTTCTTCTTGTTCTCTCATGTCTCATCCTTGTTGTTGTTGTACTGTCTCCGGTCTGTCAAGGCGTAACGACGGACGTCACTGCATTTCGAAGAATGAGTGACAATTCCATGGAATATCTAGAAAATCAGAGCTTCTGAGCTATTTCACCAGGGCGTTGAAGCATTGAGCTTGGTGTTGGCGGGCGTTGCTACAAGATGACACCTCACACGACGCATTCGGACCAAGGATGGTTCATCTCTACACCAAATACCTTCCTTCACTGCCCCAAAATACCCGCTTTCGCTACTACTCGTACTGATGACGTCGCCAATGACGTCACAGATGCTGCGGACATGCCTCAAATCGGGATGTGCCCCCGAGAGCTACAAGATGACACCTCCCACGACGCATTCGGACCAAGGATGGCCCCTTTCTACCCCAAATATCATCCTTCAGTGCCCTAAAATGCCCACTTTCGCTACTACTCGTACTGATGACGTCACCGATGACGTCTCAGGTGACGTGGGCAGCCCCCAAATCGGGGTCTACACCCTGAGAGCTACAAAATGACACCTCCCAGGACGCATTCGGACCAAGGATGGTCCAGCTCTACCCCAAATACCTTCTCGTACTGCCCCAAAATGGCAACTTT
>JAVTVY010006976.1:0-40741 GCA_036873755.1 Hanleya hanleyi
ATTGCCGTATATTCGAAGCTGTCCTGCTTCTCGGCCGCGTCCCACAGCTTCCAGTTCTTTGGTGGCCATTTGATGTCGCCTATTGGGGAGGGGATACAAACCACTTCCTCCTTATCCCATGCTCTCCTCCCGGGGGGTATGTAGGGCATGGAACCAGTTCGCAGGATATGGGTTGCTCTCGTGTGGAGTCCCTGCACTGGTCGCTTGAAGATGGACCGTTGGGCGTT
The DNA here is from genome assembly GCA_036873755.1 of Hanleya hanleyi. NCBI lineage: Eukaryota > Metazoa > Mollusca > Polyplacophora > Lepidopleurida > Hanleyidae > Hanleya > Hanleya hanleyi. The sequence continues at coordinate 228 of JAVTVY010006976.1, forward strand.
GATAGCAGTGTTGGACCCCTCAGCATTGGCACCACCATTCGCAACAACTGCATCCACAATTTGGGCATCAGATGTTTCCGGTACTGGTGACTGTGATGGGGGTCTGAGGTCCAGAGCTAGTGGAGCTGAATTACTGGTCACCTGCGCTTCTGTGTTTTGTACTGTGTCGGTCACCACTAGTTCTACTTGTTTCGTAACAGACAGATCCACAGGGGCATCACCATCAACAAACTGCTCTACCTGTCCATACATCACCAGATCCACACTGACCGCTACATCTGCTGACCTTTCCGGTGTGCTCCCAGGAGTGATGTCCTCAGTGATAGGCATGACAAGTCGAGCCGAGGCTGCGTTATTCTCTGGAGGGTCTGGACTGTCAAAGGTTGGGGTGTTCCATTTCACAACTGACATGATGAATTTTCTGTCCAGACCCAGGTTGGCAGCGATGGAAGGAACAGGTGAAGGGCTGCTATAAGTGACATCAGTCCCCACACCAACTGGCCTGGATACTGCTTTCTGCGGGTCCAGTGTGGCAAGCTTCCTCTTCAGGGACTCGAGGCTTCGAGGGTCTTGGTGGACATACCTGGATATTTCGGCCAGGTATGTAGGCTTTCCCTCTTCCGACGGACACTGCAATACAGCCTGCACATCACTGGGGTCCAGCTTTAGGGACAGCAGCTCCAGGTTACCAACGGGGGAAGATTGCCCAAGATCATCGGGACAAAAGATGGCACACTCTGGTTCGTAGAGGTCCTCTAGAGGGGACGCTTGGCGGGGCTCTAGAGATGATGCGGGGGCGACCAGTCGACGAGTCTTGGGAGCTGGTTCACCCACTTCCATAGTGGATTCCCTCTCTCGGGGCTCAGGGTGGAGGGGAGACCGTGCCAGATTCCATCCATCCTCCCACTCTGTCATGGACCTGGATGGTTTTCGGCACTTCCTCATCCAGCGCCGTATGGCAGACCTAGCCTCCACTGATGCTGCTGACCGCCAATCCGGAATGGATTTGTTGCCATTAAGCCGCAGGTAATCTTGTGGGGTCAAGGTGAACCAAAATGTGGACTGGTCATCCAGGAATCCCTTTGGGACATCCCTTAACTGTCGGTGATGTTTAACCTCCACGTGATTTCCCAGGTCAGTCATCCGGCGGAAGGTGACCTCACCGGAACAAAAAGGACAGATCACCTGAATTCTTCGATGCATGGATGAAGAGAGGTGGGTTCTGAGGGCACTCCAAGTGGGCAGTTTCCCAGAGCATAGCCAGCAATCAAACTGTGACGACATGCTGAAAAACACAAGGGTCTTCGTTAGATTAGCAAACAGGAGAATCTTCAGCAGTAACACTAGACATTATAGCAAGGCTACCAGGTTCCATCATTGGGCAACAATTGGAATAGGTCAACTGCATGGGCCACCCATTATATCCAGACACCATGGATTGCGAAACCATGGAAGCTGGTTGATATTTCTGCTACCACCTGCACTCCTCAGCCGATACGCCTACTGAGCTTTGGGTACCACCGCCAGAAATCTCACAACTGCAGTTGTGTATTTCCACATGAAGCTGGTCTCCAGGGTTGATCAATCCCTGCCTAACTTCATTACTCTACCATGGCCATGGAATTCCGCCACAGGGCTGCTACACTTAGCAACCTTGCAAATATATTGGTACCCTACCACAGGTGCAACTCAGAAATTCCAACCTCCACGTTGCCAAACCTCTTCCCTTGCTACATCTACCTTGCTGTACTCCTGGATGCCTCGCCAACACCCAGTCACCATCTGCCTTTACTGTGATGAGTTACGCCCTGGAGTGCCTTGGGCCTTCAGAGAGTACCACCTGGGTGGGTGGGGGCCCTTGTAGATCATCAGTCTGTCTATGTGTATAGCTTTAGGTTCCTTTCTGGCTGATTGTTTCACTAGATATGTTATATCGTCTATCTTCTGAGTGATAATAAACGGTCCCTTCCACTTAGCAGTGAGCTTGGAACATACCCCGGGTTTTCGAGAAGGGTTGTATAACCAGACTGCCTGCCCTGCCTGTAGTGAACTTTTCTTTGCTTTCAGGTCGTACTGTCTCTTTTGGTAGATTGCACTCTGTTTTAGTTGCTTTCTGGCCATTTCATGTACATTTACGAGTCTGTCCTGCAAGTCTGTTACATATCCATCTGGGTCTACTTCACTATATGTCATAGCTGGCGTCCCTATAACAGCTTGCATAGGCATCACATTCTCTCTACCAAGGACCATGAGATTGGGTGTCTTTTTCGTGCTAGACTGTTTGGAAGCTCTGTACGCCATCATTACTTGGGGCAGGTACTCATCCCAAGATCGCTGAGCCTTGTCACAATACATGGTCAGCATCGTCGCAAGAGTACGGTTGTATCTCTCGACATTTCCATTTGCCTGTGGCCTAAAACTAGTTGTTCTGGTTTTATCAATATGCAGGATATTGCACATTTCCTGGAACACCTGGGCCTCGAAATTCGTCCCTTGATCGGAGTGTAGTTGCAACGGTGTTCCGAACCGACATACAAATTCATCAACTAATGCCTTAGCTACTGAGGTTGCCGCCTGGTTGGGTAATGGCACTGCTTCTGTCCACTTTGTGAAGCAGTCACATACAACCAAGATGTATCGGTTTCCCCTAGTTGTCACTGGTAGCGGCCCCAAAATATCAAGCGAAATTCTCTCCATAGGTTCTCCGACCAAATACACCTTCATTGGGGCTTTATTTTGCCCCTTGGCTGTCTTTCTGGCTGTACACAAGTCGCATTTCCTACAGTATACTTCAACGTCACTTTTCATACCAGGCCAATAAAACGACTGTTTTATTCTCTCCAGGGTTTTCTCTGTGCCTAAGTGACCAGCTGTTGGCAGGTCGTGATAGAATGTGAAGACATCAGCTCTAAGACTTCCCGGAACGACGAGTTGACTGAAAGATCGGCCATCCTCGAACCATTTACGATGTAGCATGCCCTCAAGCAATTCCAGCCTATCCCAGTGTCGCCATAGAGTTTTCACTTTGGAAGATAAATGAGAAATGTCCTCCCATACTGGTCTTCCAGATCCATCCTCGAGAGCTGCCTTGATCGGTCCTATATCCCCATCTTTCATTTGCTGCAGTTTAATTTCATCTGAACTCCACCCGTCAAGCAGAATGCTTCTCAGAGTGCCAGGGGGTGACCCCTTGCTTCTGGTTGTGACCCTCACAGCCTCAGTTGGACCATCCTTCGGTGCATCATTAATCTCCTCTTCATTGTTCTGCTGCTGATGTCTGCACACTTTACATGGGTGTCTCGATAGAGCATCTGCGTTTGCATGGCTACGCCCTGCCCTATGAACAACTTCCAAATGGTACGTCCCTAGTTCCTGCAACCAGCGAGCCACTTGTCCTGTGGGGTTCTTCAGGCTTCTTAACCAGCTGACTGCTGCATTATCAGTACGCACTGTGACCTTTTGCCCATAGAGATAAGAGTGGAAATGCCTCACTGCTAGAACTACCGCCAGGAGTTCCTTTCGCGTAGTGCAGTACGAGCACTCGTGCTTGTTGAGAGATTTGCTCATGTATGCGAGAACTTTTTCTTCACCATTCTGTACTTGTGAGAGGACTGCGCCTACTGCCTTATCACTAGCATCGGTGTCGAGGATAAACTGCATTCCGGGTAGAGGATAGCTCAGAATAGGAGGGGAGGATAGTGCCCTCTTCAGTTCTTCGAATGCTGCCTGACGTTCTTCAGTCCACTGGAATTTCACACCTTTTTCTGCCAGTTTATGTAATGGCCTGGCAATTGCTGCAAATCCCTTCACGTAACGACGATAGTAGGAACATAATCCAATGAAACTTCTGACCTCCCTTACATTTTGTGGTGCTGGCCAGTCCTGTATAGCAGATACCTTTTCCGGGTCTGTGCGCACCCCAGATTCTTCCACCATATGTCCTAAGAATTTCACCTGCTGTTGGCAAAATATACATTTAGACGGCTTCAGTTTCAGGTTAGCTTCCCAAAGTCTATCGAAGACATGTTCAAGTCTCTTTAAACCCTGACTGAACGTAGACGCTGGCACAATGATATCGTCAATGTACAGCAAGCACTCCTCCCACTGGAGACCCCTCAAGACATCCTCCATGAGCTGTTCGAAGGTCGACGGGGCATTAACGAGCCCAAATGGCAAAACTGTAAATTGATATAGGCCAAAACTGGTGGCAAAGGCTGTTTTTTCCTTGTCATCTTCAGCAACCGCAATTTGCCAAAACCCGGAATTCAGGTCCATACAATTAAACCAACGTGCACCTGCAAGAGCATCAAGACAGTCATCTACCCGAGGAATTGGATAGACGTTCTTTTCGGTAACGTCATTCAGCTTTCGATAGTCCAAACAAAATCGTGTGGACCCATCCTTCTTCTTGGATAACACAATAGGTGATGCCCAGGCGCTGCTTGATGGTTCAATGACACCCATCTCCAACATACGCTTTATCTCCTCCCGCTCCGTCTCCCTTTTCCCTATAGGCTGACGTCTCGGATGTTGCTTGATGGGCACAGCAGACCCCGTGTTTATTCGATGTGCAGTTCTGGCAGTCCTCCCCAAATCATAAGATCCTTTAGCAAAAACCCCTTGATATTGAATCAGTAGTTCGGCCAATGATTCACTTTCATCCTCACTGAGATGTGCTATACTCCGAGTCCACAAGTCTTTTAGGTGTTCTGGCAATTCCTTTGATATAAGCTGCTTCTTTGCATTGCATTCAGCTGCCCGAATCTCTGAAGAATCCTCTACATCATAGAAGGACTGACACGTCCCAAGCCTCATGCCAGAAGGCAATGTCACTTGCACATTACTGTGGTTGACAACCTTAACAACCTGCTCCTTTCCCCTACAGTCGATAACTCCATTCACAAGACGTATCATCTTGTCCTTAAAGAGAGCTGGAGATGGCTCTAGTAATCCAGAATTTGATAAATATTCACGCAATGGTATATCCACCCCTACCCAGGTTACACAGTGGGGAAGTATTGTTACTGTTTCACACACTTGTACCTGACACACCATCTCGGCCTCACCCCCAATGCGACACTGTATATCCCCTTGTTCTGTTTCCAGTTTCAGGCACTTATAGTCAATTGTAAGAATGTTTTTCAGGAGAAAGTCTTGGCCAATAATTCCCTGGGTGGTTATCTCACATACTATCATGGGCAGTTTATACCAGGTACCACCAAGCAACACAGAAAATTCAGCAGATCCCAGTATGGTTAACTTTTCCCCATTGACCCCTTGAATTGCGTAGGTTAATGGCTGCAGCGAAGGTCTGGCGTTTGGGTCTATTTCTTCAAATACACTGATGGATAATAAAGTTTTTGTTGAGCCACTGTCCACCAGAAAATCAACATCAATGCCACTTCCTCTCAGATGCCCAGATGTAAACAGTCCATTATCCCATTGACCTATTTTCCGCTCTGACTGGCCAGTGCGGACTGTACCCCTCTCGACCGTGGCCATCGGGTGGGTATTCACTGGCCCAGATAACCCCGCCAACCCCTGGCCTAATGGGCTGGCGGGTGTCCATTTCCCTGTCGCTCAGCCCTAGCTTGACGCTGACATCTGTTGTAAAGTGGACACTCTCTAAAAAAATGGTTTTGTGAATTGCAGATAAAACAGGATCTATCTCTCCTAGGACCCTCAGTTGATCTCTGTGTTTGCTGCCTATTACCCTTTTCAAGTTGGTCCAGTCGACTGAGAACCGCTTTCAGAATTTCTGAGCTGTCCGTCGGGGTAGCTTCCATTCCACCAAGTACTGGCCCTACTTGTCGGGACGCAGCTTTCTTTTTCTCTGTGTTTCCCAGAAGAGCCTCAAATCTTTCCACCACATCAACTGCCCCCATGATAGTTACACAGTCTCGATCGAAGCATCTCGTCTTCATGTCCATGGAAAGACATTTGTAGAATTGGTTAAGTGCCAGTGCCTCTTGTGCTTGATTATCCAATCTGGGGTAGGCCTTAAGTGCCATTTGGCGAAGACAGTCGCCCAATTCCGCAATGGCCTCATCTGGTTCACGACGTCGTGCCTCAAACATAGATAGCCATTTGTTCTGTTGCCGACCACTACCAAACCTTTCCCTTAGTCTTGCAGACAGTTTGTAGAAAGATCGCTTCTCTTCTACCAGGAGACCCACATAGAAAGTTCTAGCAGAACCTTTCAAGTTCGTAGCCAACATCAATGCCTTTTCCCTTAAAGTCCACTGACCCAGTTCGGCACAGTCTTCAAAATGAGCATAGTATTCTTCCCAATCTCCGCGTCCATCGTAGGGATCTGGCTTGACCCTTAGACCACGCAATCCCGTTCGTGGAAGCTGGTCACCCACAACTTCCTGGTCACTATCATTGTCATTTTCCTCAACACCTCTTCTGTTCTGCCTAGGATCTGGAGAAATGGCATCTCCCCTACCATCATAACGTCGGGACTGGTGTTTATTCCCCACATGACTCTGTTCTATTTCACTGTCAGAGCTTTCATGAATATCCACGTTAATGGCCTCAGGTGGTAATCTGAGCCTTACTTCTGGATCTGGGCTCTCCTCTGCCATAGTAATTTAGTCCTGGGAATCGTTCTGGTAATCCAACAAAGTAAATAAAGTAAATAACCGTCACACGTATGCTAGTCACAGGTTCGTATCACTGGATGCTATAAAATGTTAAGCATCCCACTTCTGACACCAGTGTAATAAATGCGTGTTTGTGTCCGTCTCCAATTATGGGTTGAATAGATTGAGCTCCGGTATATCATGTAAATGATGACTTGGTATCATGCCAGTATGAGAAGACCCAAAACTCGGTAACAGAATAGGCTCCAGATGGTAGGTAACGACTTCATGTCAGAATATTATCAGCGTTACGATATAACGAATCTGTACCTGCATATCACTCAATGGCGACTCAGTATGGGGACACGATCACAGCTACATACAACGATTCAGTACCAGTTCATGATCACGCTTCCATGAGAGTGGTCAAAAGCACGAACGAATCAACTCTGTATTTCCGTCATATATAGGATGTTCTTTATTGATGATGTAGATATATCGAATAAACATATGGTATACACATTTCCTCAGCTTAAGACTCTCACAGGTTATGCCGAGCAGTTGTAATAACGACCTATGCTGCCTACTGCCCGAATGATGGAACCCAGTAGCACTGGTTTATATACTACTAGCATGCACACACATTCACCATATTCATGAGACGGTAAACTTCAAGGCTGTGAATGGCCTTTCCAATTAACTCTGGAATTCGTATATCCAATCACAATTGAAGACAGATAAGAAGCATACGTGTGATGGGAGATAGCTGCTGTATCACAGATTAGCACAAATTATATATATCCAAGATGTAATTTCCAGAAGTAATTCCCAATATTATTTGAATATGAAGTAATATTCCACAGTATAAATATCCCAGGTATTCCTTTAAGGCTTATTGGATGATACGTACACGGCTGTAGCCAGCCAGCTATCTGCCATTACTGGGTTCTTGCTCTACTTATATAGACTCCGGTCGGATTACCACGTGATATGATCAGCCAATCAGAATGACGGAAATGGCCCTATCTCGAAAGGCTGGGCGAAATTAGAAACAGTGATAACAAATTATAACTGTAAATTTAGTTAACCAACATTTGTACAAGAGATTTCCATAGATAATTGTATATAAGGAATTTATTAAATTGGTTATAACTGCTCTAGTTTACTAGAAACGATCATTAGTTTTTGTCACAAAAACTAGTCCAGGCATGACGTTTACGATCCTCACGCCACAGATTTCGGGGGTCACTTCACATGGCAAAATTCCTATAGCTCACACAATAATCCAGCAAGTGCCAGTAACAATGAACAATTGCAGATGTATTTAAAAAGCATGGAAATAATGTTTTTGATAACAGATTGTCAACTCACAGTCAGAATTGTCCGGAACCAAAGTCAAATTTACCACGGACAAAATCTACAGCAATCGGGTTACCAGTGGTGTTGGCGAAGGCAAAGCTCATTACGAAAAATAGTTCCAAGTGAAGCTTTAGTCCACGACTGAATAACCACGCAATATAACGTAATTATTTTCAGAACTCTTAATTGAGAATACAAGAATAACTAATTTCCATCGAATTCCTCAGGATGGCATGAATTTATGAATGTTAGTTTGACCCAGTTTCCTTCGCTAAACACAACATGGCCGCCCCGAGTGGCGGGCCAGAAAAACACAGTTCTGACACCTCGCAAATGTTGTGTCAGACGATTACAATTCACAATGGATTTACGCTATGGTGATATATAAAATGCAGACAATGTCCGGAAACTCCAGTCTCTGTCCCAGGTAAGTAAATCCCGTCGAAAGTACCTCAACACAAGCTTATTCAGGGTTGTCACACACGTTGGCCACTCCCGGTATGGGATGCCCTGACACAAAACATTCCGGCTTCTAAATTCCATTTATTCAGCGAACTCATTGTAAGATATAAAACAACACTTAGGCCTCTCCCTGTATGGGACGCCTAGTCCATATGGTAAATCCCAAATCCAGAATCACAGTGAAATAACTGGGACAACGATCGGTAAACTTTGCACCAGTGAAAATATTTACACACAAAAAAATAAATCCTGTAGGTCCACGTATATCACACTAGTATACTAGTTATGTGCTAAAAATAATTATATCTTATTCAGTGCATAGTTAGTATTGTTTAAGCTCACATATTGCTGAGGAACAAACAAGTTCACCTATACATGGCCAAATAGAATGTAAGTGATCAAATTGTCTTCATATGGTGACTTTAGGCTAGGGTTCTTTGGACTGTCAGATTATATGTACCTTGAGCTCTTCAGACATGTCAGATGAATTTGTAATTGTATACATTGGGAAACGGTAGCTAGGGTTCACTACAACTTATATGGACAATTGTGAAGTAGACATTTAGATGACTTCAGTGAAAAAATAGCTCTTTAAAAGGTAGAATGAAGTACATTCTATGTTGATGTGATTCTATGGGTCAGTTAAGATTTTTCAAATATATCATAACTTACATTTGTTTTGTTCTACAGCTTGAAGATTGAAATATCAGAAGTGAAGAGAAACAGAAATAAAAGAAGACATTTTGAAAATGCAGACCCATGCTCTCCTCAATGTGGACTGGACATATTAACTCTTACATTATGATTTTTCGAGAAATAACAGAGTACCGTATTGAATGATACAGGCCTTCATATATGGAATAATACAGGGAACAACACATAGAAAATATTAAAATAACTGAATCTTTAATATCTGAATTGAGAGGAGTATAACATGGACTGATTGTGAATCAGACGGAATTGATCCATGAACTGGCTTCCAATGAATGTGGAGTCACATGTTTTTCTCTGCAGTACCATGAACACTGTTATAAATAGACTTTGAAATGTGGGATAGGGAGTACCGGTATGCCATTTGACAGAATATTCTTTAATTTTAGGTGTGTAGCAATCCATTGCCTCCAAATGCTTTTAAACCGAACCTTGAAAGACTAAAAGGACTTAAATATTAGGCCAAAAAAATGTGATGCCATGTAATACAACATCCTGCGGAGTTTTTTCTCTCTAAATTATTTTCTTCAGCTTTTTTTCCAAATCCACCATTTGTTATGCTGGAACTGATTTCAATAGACAGAATAAAAACTATATGACATGCAAGTGCTTCCCAGTTATTTATAGGACCTACAGTCATTCAAAATGAATTTTAGGTTTCCTGTAACCCTACGAACTCATATTTTTTGTGATAAATATAAATCAGCATCACTGTTGTTGCACTTTCTCTTCCACAAGACTGAGGTCAATAAATCCTTTCAGTAATAATCATCTACACATGTCCAGTTCCATATCAGTTGTAAAACCACGCTAGCGTTAGGTGCACCCACTTCAATTATGCATCAAAGCGAAGAAGCCAAGAGACATCTCTTTTGAGATTTGATTTGACTGGGTTCGCGCAGATGGTAATAAATATAATTTTGAAATTCACAAGTTGGAAATCATCTGCATGAATGCAGTCCAATCAAACCTCGACAGAGATTTGCCTGGGTGTGTTTTTCTCGGTATATGAGAACAGTGGTAACATCATTCACTATACGCCGACATCAAATATATCTTCTCTTCAGTGCGCCTGGTGTTCATTTTTCGCACACTGATTTAAATTGTTAATTTCTGTGAGATGCGTCTAGGAAATTTCGTCCGGTGTGCTCGGGAGCAAATAAGCCACAGATGCATCTTTGCTGAAGCCTCGTACTGGTGTTAGTTTTAAGAAGATCCACGTGAATATCTAGCGATATTCAACCGGACATGTGCGGATAGATGGGAGCTTTTATAAGAGATATTCTTACTCTTAAATTTGCAATCAACGAATAACTGGCCATTACTAAAGATGAAATCCGCTTGTCTTATGTATTTTGTTCCCAGGCTTTATTGTATTGTTCGCATTTGGTAAAAACACTATGTTCGGTAATGAGTGAGTGAGTGAAGTGAGTCGATCCTAATCCTTCCGTCGGCAAAATAAGGAGAACCATTGACATTAGAACCTTGATTTTTGGCATGAAGGTGCATTAGCGGACTGTTACCAGCAAGTTCTGAGCTGACCTACTTTTGATGAAAATTTCTGGTGATTTTTGATGAAAATCACTGGTGACTCTGACTTGGGCTGTGCCCATCTTAATTTAAGCAGGACTTTGGGGGGGGAGGTTTCAAGAGTTCAGTTCGCGTCGGGAGTCCTAATTCCTTCCGTACTTCGTAGGTCCTGTGACGTTTAGTCACACTGCCATGTGCTGCATGCAAATACTGCAATTATGGCTTCCCGAAACGGTATGATTAACTTTCAGCCAGTGTAGCATGTATAGTCGGCAATGTTTTCCATAGAGTTGCTTTCTGAATGCGATTAAGCTTCTTTATGAGACCTTGAAAACGAGAACAAAAGTTGGGATTGTTTTTTTTTTTTTCAAGCAAACAGTTTGTCTCCAGGTAAAGAAACGTATAATCGCGTTTGCATTCTGCAAAATGTAATCGGCGATCCAACGGCTACATTTGCCAGTACCGGTATGTATTTCAATCTACGCAGTTTCGGTTGCATACGCTCACTTCTGTATTTAACAGTTAAGGACTTGCTATCCACCTGAGGGGTTGAAATATCTCCTTTTTTTTATTGTCTTGTTACAAAGTTCATCAATTGATCTAACATATAGTGAAAACAGCGTTTTCAAATTCATTTTCTAAATAAGTAAAATTTGGAGTTTTGATTTTGTTTTGGTTCTTGGGGTCCTCGTACAGTCTAAAAGGTGTGAGGATTACAGGGGATTAGAATGCCTTCACGAATTCTACTCGGCTCCCCGCTGACGCCCCGGTGATAGCTCGTTGATTGCCAGCTAAAGCTGTATTGTGAGACTCCAGCTAATGAGGAAGTAATCAGTGAGAGTACCAAGCGAAGGCGAATATTTCACGGAAATAGTCGTTCCGGTTTTCGTATATCTGAGAAGAAACTGACCTCAGAGATGAGGCAATAATAACCATTTAAGGATAACCATAACCATAAAAAGGATAATATGGGAATAGAACCGAAAATGTTTTCTGTTGACGAATTGCAACGGCTGGCAAATTGATCACTTGATTTGGAAGATTCGCCATATCTATATCCGATTTTAATTCTGGTATTTCTTCTATCTTGAGGAGATTCTCATTTCGGAAATATTTAGTTTGATGAAGATTTCCTCGTATTTCATGGCGAACACATTACTGGAAAAGATACCGTGTCGATTCACCGGCGGGGAATTTTCTGTGAGATGCCGACACGTAGATTTGGTCACGTTCAGTGAAAGTTCAGCAATTAAGTTTAAATCTAAATACATTCCCCATGTTTCTTGTATTATAGGATCATGAATGTAGCATAGGATCGTGAATATAACACTTCTGCAGAACATAAAAAATCGAGATAATGGTCAAAAACTCAGATTGACTTTCCATGCCTTGTTGACACACGTTACTCGAATGAACATGTTCCAGACATTGTAGAAAAACTTATATTAAAAATATGATAAAACGAATATTTTTATGAGCCTAGAAGTCGAATCAATTCCTTTTTTTAATTTTGTAACCCCATTTGTTTAACCACAGTAATGTCACATTATTTTGACCATGTATTTGTCTGTAGTATATCCGTGATCATAATACATTATACTAATAGTACATCTTTTAGTTTTTTGAATGGAGATAGCCCTTAAATTCTACAGCAGACCATATATCTCGTGCCTTTTCATTCCCGAATATTCTTTCCGAATACAGTGGAATTCATTTCATGTTTTTCTCGTAAGGCTCGCACGTGTGTTATAACATTTACGGATCAACGTCACGATAGGCATTATGGGATATGACGTCGCCGCCAAGGCGAAGGTCACAGGACCCGGGGCCAGTCTCTATGTATCCCAACGTTATTAATAGAGATGGGTATCCAGTCTACCGGATTATGAGCACTTTCTAAAGCTACTAAGAGACGAACTACTTCAAACAAAACCAAAAGAATAAAAAGGCAGATAGTTCCAACATTAACAAACCAAAGAAAAACATTAAAAAAAGATAATATGAAAACCTTTGCAATTCACCTCTAATTCAGAAGAGCGATTCTATATTACTCAATTGAGGCAGCAGGGGTCTCCCAGAATGCATTGCATTGGACAGGATCCTGTCAAGTTCACAAGACGAGCAAAATGTAAATACTATAACAATAGCAGCTTCGAAACATGTCGCCTCTGAAAATATATTCCACGCAGCAGGCGAACACATGAAAATAGTAAAAAAAAACGCCGACTTCACGGGAAAGGACGCGACTGCGAGAGTGTTGAAAATTGGGGTCTTCATAACCCCAGAACCGAAATCTGTCCAGCGAGAGCGGAACGAGATATGTAACTCCTGCTCCCCGAATACAGAATTTGAATCTTGTCCGTACATCCGACAGGCATGCCTGTACATCATGTATGTATTCAAAATCGAAAGATAGGGGCAAACATGATAAATGGGTAACTACATTGGATAAGTCCTGAATAGCTGACTTTGTGACCATTCATCTTGCCCTGAAGTAGTTTTGGTGTAAATTCGGAAGTGTAACTCAGTCTTATTCCATACAGAATTCGGATCCTGTCCATATATCCAAAATGTATATGTGTATCATACATGTATTTGAAGTCGAACGTTCCTTGTCCCTGCAAACAGTGACAAAAGATTTGTCAACAGTGTATAAACTGGAAAAGTAATTGTACCAGTACATTGTATATGTTTCACAGAGAAATACTATATCATGAAAAAGGTCTTTTGATTTTGACGCGGAAATTCTTTTGTGGTTGAACATTGAATGTCGGATCTGACGCCCAAAATATAATGAAGCTGCGAAAACTTAGTCCAACATCCTGGCCTCAAAGGAATTCACCTATTTCACGATTCCCCATGACTGAGAGAACATTTTTCTCATTGTGTGTTCACACAAGAAAGCCATCTAAATATATCCATGTAAGTAGTAGTGTGTACACCAGGAGATACTACAGATGCAGTGGTCAGCATTGTAGAATCATAAAGTTGAAGATAAGGCATTCTATCGATATAACATTTCTAGCCAACGATCTATCACAAAGGACCTGACGCGGTTTTGTGGGGTTTGGCTCTCATGCATGAGGGATGGTTAGGAGTGCCAAAATGCAACATCATGTACGAAAGAAATTTATCACTTGTCTTAACGTATATTATCTTGTCATATAAACTGAGTATTTCCAGGTCCTGTGACTTATGGTCATGAATAATGGCATCTTGAAATAGTGCATTTGTGAAAAATCGCCTGTGGTGAGGGGAAAACAGCACATTTTTCTCTTTGTAAACAAATGACGGTACAAAATCGTTTTTGGGCAACAACCTACTATTTACACGACCAATAGTTTAGGGTAAAGTTTATATTGGTTCTGTACTGGCTTCACGTGTCTGCGGAGGCAAGAGAGAGTTGTTCTCACTTCGAAACAGGCGATTTTGCATGCATACGTTACTTCAAGATGCCCTAAGATACAGCGGCTGGGAACTATGCATGGACAATAGTCAAGTCGAACGACAAGATAAGGTATTGAAGCTAACGGAATTGTTTGTTTTTCCTACATATTTCATTTTGGCACTCCAAACCGCACGTCATGGGGGTCAACACTTACTAAAATCGTCACATCCTTTCTACAAAGACAGTTACATGCTAGTTTAGTAATCTTTTGAGAACCGCTTTTCGTCTCAAGTAACAAACATGACGGACACATAAATTGTTTTTTCGGCTCGTAACTAGTTAATAAGTGTAAGTAATAAATATTCTAGATCTGGCTGGTGTACCCATAATCGCCTTTGATTACCAGTTTCCGGTAAACTTGTTTTTTTTTTAGTAATTCATCGCAATGGCCAACGCTTATGTCAAGATCTACTTAATTAAACTGGTTTCATACTGCCCTCTAAGTGCACTCCATTGCAGGTGGTGTAAAATGCGGGATTTAGTCCTGCCGGGCGAGGCAATGGCTTTGGAAATACACAGAAATGCAATTACTTTCATTAAGAAATTATTTAAGTTTCTAACAGCGCAGCGGAATTGAGAAGCCCTCGCAGGTGATTTCGCCCAATCCGCTAAATCCTTAAAGTTTCATTTTGCCATTTTCCTGTCTAATGGGTTTTCTTTGCTAGGCAGTAGGAGCATCAGCGAGTCTTCAGACACGAATTCCATCTTAAACCTCGAGGACAACATCTCTAAACCGGACAAAGCCTCGTTCGCTAAATAAAGCTTTCTTGTTAAAGGGGGATTCAAACGAGTGCTTCAATGACCAATGTCATTAGTCCACAATAAAATCATTCAAAAGAACAGTGAATCGAACTTCGGCTCAGGAATTATAGTTCGGGTTTAAAATTTCTTATAATATATTTAAATATTTGGAATAGACTGTAACGGTTTTAGACTCTTGCATTGTCACATGTACCAGTACAGGTAATTCGTTTGCAGTGTATATTCGCTGCGGAAACAATTCCGAATTTCTTCTGAAATTGACATTGAGGGATAGAGAACGGTCAATGTCACATGAAATGCATCAGTTGCACATTATTGAGAGAACAAAGTCTGTCTGTTCACTGACGCATGTCTTCAGCTGATCAGCTACTGAGTTGCATAGTGTCACATTGCCCTATCTGGTAACCCAGGAGACTGTTTTAAGCTGGTGATAACCGACATAATTTTATATATATGTACTATATGTTCCCAGAAAGTATCATAATGCTTAATAGAATAATGCATAATTTGGCAAATATTTACAAAATAATGAAAATATGTCAGCTATCCCCAGTCTCCTGGTTTAATAGTTAAGGTAAAGTTGATCAGCTGAAGTCACGGGTCAGTGAACAGACAGGCTTTTTGTTCTCTCAATAATGTGTAACTGAGCCAATGAACATGAGATGACACTCAAATGGTTCGGGAAACGATCGAAATACGCACGTACAGATAACCGTCAATGTTTTTCAAATTGTTCACTAAGGAAACGTTGTGGGGCAGTCAAGACATTTTACATGAGTTGAGACTCAAGGATCACCCAAATAAATGTGAAGCTGTCAATTTGCCAAATATATGCTAACATTATAACACATTATTTGAATAGTATAAGGCAATTACAAAAATTCAGACTGTCAAAAACGAGGAAGTCATAACAGAGCAGGGGACAACGATTTAAGAAACCACTATTTAAATTCAGGTTTTGTGAAAAAGAAACTAGTTATGTTGATCTAAAAAATATGATCAACACGAATATTCCGAAATCAAATAATGAAAAATCTGATGATTTAGAAAGCGAATTGACAAAAGAAGAATTCCATAAGCACTAAAGAATTTGAAGGATGAAAAAACTGTCCCCGATGAATACGTCGCAGGATTTATATTTTTCTTTCTTTCAATTTTTAAAAATTCAGATATGAAATCGAGAATGCTGACAAACTAGATACTTGAGAGAGAAGAGAAATTTAGCAGATTTAACTAATTGCAGTTGTCAAATCTTCATCACTCACAAGTAATTATGAGAATGATGTAGATCAATTTTGTCTTTTTAAAAGGTAGAATAATTATATCTTCTCCGACAGGTTGTCACATCGACCAGATGGTATTCAATACAACATGTATAACCGCTTGACAGGTCCAACAACAAGACTACCTACAAGTAGTCGCATCGATCGTTTCGGTAGTCAATAATAATCCTTTTGAAAGGTGAAGCTGGTCGAGTTGGTAACGCTATAGTCAGTCTACGTAACTCCACTGAAGGTTCAGCAGCTGCTTACCGTTCTATGTTGTCTCATTAAAAACCCGTCAGAAAAATTTAATCTCTAATGTGTTTACAAGTAGAACTATATTTAACATGACCCCAATAGGGTATTTGTTGGTGATGGTTGCGTTGGAGATCAATGACAAGAGAACATGTTAGTGGACTGTATATGTCGGTCCTGGCGATTTAATATTGAAGTTTAGTTAATTATACATGTACCAACAACAGCATACGGGATATGCAATGAGTATTTAACCAATATGCATTGTATGATTAATTTTGTAGGAAAGTTTCCCAATGTCAAAATAGACTGGAGTGTTCGGAGACAGTAACCACGATACCAGGCACCACGGGTTATCTAATCATTATTAAAAACACCTCTCCAATGTGATTAAGGACTCGAGTCGACAAATGGTCGGACATCGCAATTGGTCATAGTACATTGTATATTGCTTTTTAGTGGAGAGACTTTATTACCCCGCGCTGTGTGTTTTGGAGTTCACATTCAGCGATCATTTGTCATGGCAGAGAAATGGTAGAACCCGTACTGACCACTCCCATTGTTATCTCCTCCCAGCGCAAACACCGAATATATGATGATAACCCGATCGTTGGTTCTTCTTTGATTTCTTCGATCAAAAAACAGTTTTCGGGTAAAGAGCAATAAATTAAGTTATTTGAAGGAAAAGGTAAGTCTCCCAGTACAAACCCGGGTAGACATTAAGTCCCTTAGCTCGTTCTCCATGAAAGCACATTGTAGTAGGCCTACTATGTTTTGTAAAGTCTACCTTCACAGATACCGGTACTAAACTCTTGTACAGATATCTGTCTGGCGAGTGTAGAATATGTTAGGAAAATGAACGTCGAAATCAAACGAAATTACATATTATATCTCAGTTGCGGTCGATCGCGGGGCAAACTCCCTGATGACGTCATTTTGGAAGAGATGTCTCCCTTCAAAGAACTAATGCACTCATTGTGAACAGAGACATTAAATAACACCGAACAACAGATCTGTCAAATTGGTGGGAAAAAAACAAGTAATTACGACAACTACTTCTCTATGTGATTCCCTTACACCATGGTGCCAGCGACGTCGCTTTGAAACTTCACATTGATTTCCAACCTCGCCACCAGGGGTCGCTTTCCGCTGGAAAATGGCAGCTCCAACGACGACAGGACATGCTGGCTCTGTTATTCGAGATTGACTGATTTCAAAACAGAGCCCGACGCCAAAGGCCATGACGCTTGGAATGGTATACGTAATATCACGACGAAACATCTGGCACTGTCTTTAGCTGCCTTGTCTGTTTGAGAAATTGACCAAAATCGGACTTTCAAAGTACTTACATACAAAAATAGTTGTCGTACTTATTTACTTTACCCGTCAATTTGACATATCCGCCGTCAAGTATTATTTGATGTACATTTTCAAAATGAGTGCACTAGATCTTTTCAACGCCACTGTTTCCCTGGCAATAACGCCACGGACGACTGCGATGAAGTGGGATTCTTCGGACCGCCGGGTATGATCCTAACGAAAAACACATACTTTTTATTTGAGTAATCAATGATAATACGATGGAGATTCTCTGTTCAAATTATTAACCTGTCATCAAACGAATTTGTTTTCATCTTTGGTCAAGTTATTACTCTCTAAGTGTAGTCGAAGGTTTTGTCTCACGCTAATTGCAACATAAAGTATCTCAACTGTGTTATATCCAGAAATATGTCCTGTGTACATATCGAAAGGATTGTGTTTGGGGGAAAACGCGTAAAATTGGCAAAATACAATATGGCCGGCACCTGTCATAAAATCATCAAAGCACCTAACATAATAAAGGTTGGAACAAGGCCTGAGGCTTCTGTGACTTAGTGGGCGCCAGTAATCCAACATAAATCAATGAAAAATATATGTGTCTTTTGAGGTATCATTGACCAATAATCGATCTAGAACAGTAGATAGCAAAGCGAAAGTTCAAAGTGAGTAGATTGAGCTGGGCCAGAAAAAGGCCGCAATTTTCTAGTTCAAGTCTTGATGGAAATATGTCACCAAAACTTGCTAAAATATTAAGGTACGAATGTATAACAAAATCAGTCAAATGATCAGAAACATACACAAATTTCCATTTCTGAAATTCACGCGTATTCATCAAGACATAACGGTGTCCTCGATGTCAATTACTTGTTGCTTTAAGGAAACTTCCTTGCTTTCACCAAAACATTCACATATTTACAAGTATTCAATATTTCATCAAGTTGGATATTCGTCGCAAATTCAACCTTGAAAGGATAGGTTTTCTTTGATATGGTGAATATAGATTTATATGACAAGGCTTATATGGGCATAGCCTTATATGATAATTTCACAGTGTAGCTTCTGATGCTACAGGCTTAACAGAGGCATGGGGACTTTCCAGACATATTATTGCACAGAAGATGTGGGAATATTGCCTTGTTATATTGTCCAAGGGATAGTAAAGCAAAGGGCGAAAGAAGAATTGATCCCGCCCTTTGTCGTTTCAAACAGGTGCGATATTTGAGTGTTCTGAGTTTGTTCCATCCCAAAAAGAATAATCAGTTCTAAATATCAAATATAACCTCTTACATCAATTTAGCATTGAAAAGAGTATTGAGGCCATTAGTAGGACGTTTAAGTTATACTTGAGTCCATGATACTCGTTCAAGTCTGCCAACCACTACAGGAAATGATACAGAACTCTTCGTAAGAGGTAATTGTGTACCCCAGATTCTACAACTGAAGGCCCGAGTAACGATTCCGAATGCAAATAAACTCATTCAAATATAACTGTTCTCATCGGCTTCTACTATTTCACAGACTACTATATATTCAACTAATCTAATTAGCTCCGAGCAGTTGATGATTCTTAGCAAATGGATCCAGTCTAGATCCAGATCCCTATCTCAGATATACGATCTACACAGACAAAATATAAGGGAGTTCAAACTCAGATAAGAAGGTCTATGTAGTATAACTGAATGTCCTGTTATTCTCCCCAATTATCTACACGATATAGATATTAATATCAATATATTATAAACGTATGTGGTTATGTGATAAGTAAACAAACTTAGTGGAAGGAATCTCAAAAGGGTGCTGAACAGATGCCTACACGTGTTATTTCCTGATGAAGCCAGTTCCTTTGGTGCTTATTCTTTGTAACGTTGATCTTTTAGGGTGATCCCCGACCCCATGATATAATTAGTCACCTCTACAAAAAAAAATATGATCAAATGGGCATATTACCATTATATATTCTGCGGGATTGTATTAATTTTTCATGTAAGATTATGAATGTCTATATCCAACCGCCCCGAACCCTCATTTTGCTATCTACTAACATGATCATTATCATTGCTGATGACAATCGTCGGTCCTATATCTATTTCGTTTCCGTTGGATTTCAAAGAAGCTTATCGGATCACGATCTCGCCTCCACCCAAACTGCTATGGGTCATGGGCTTATTTCAATTAGATGAATAATAATGATGACCTACACTGTGAGTGATCGCCATTTTGCTTTTCTCAAGTTTAAGGTTTTCCCCTGCACCAGTTATATGAGACTTTTGTAAAATATTTCCATCAAAGTGTGACATCACTGTTTGCGACCATTTGTCTGGCGCCACTCAACCCAACTTAAACTTCCATTTTATTGTCTACTATATAGACTAAACTATAAATCAATCATACCATAAATAAACAAATTGCTTATGGATAACAACTTCTAGTTTATTCAGGACCTGAATAAACTAGAAGTTGTTATCCATAAGCAATTTGTTTATTTATCTACTTCCCAACTTCTAAATGCCACTTAAGGAAACCAATCATACCATACATGAATTATTATATGTCTTTAATTTTACTTACATTGTTTTTATTGATACCACAGTCAATAGAAAATCTTAGACCACATTTCTACCTTCATTATGTTAGGAGTCTTGATGATATCAATGAACGTTTGTGTCTTCTCCCACGATGATTCACTAAGACATTTGCACAGATCTTTTTCTGGATTTAATGCAGTTGAAAACCCCTCTGTTGCCATTAGTGACGGGTTCGGCCTTATTATGTCGTAGAATGACTGGACTAATGCTATATATTGTGCCCGATTGTTCGATTATGGGACAAACTTTCACACATACTGATTTTGCTCTCAATGTTGGCCTGCAGAAAAGTCATTTTACGTATTTTAATACCAAATTGTGGAAATCATTGAGATTAACAAGCTCTAACATTTAGAGATCTGAAACGAAAACGGCACATCTTTTCGCGTTTTACGTTGATAAACACAAAGGATATGGGTATACGCCCCCGGACAGGAATTTTGCCCCGGGATCTACCTTAAATCAAACGGAGAAACAATCGTGAAACATTCACGTGATTATTCATCCTCCACCCGGCGTTGATTAATCTGTCATGCATATAAACTTTATCTTTTTTATAGAGCGTACTGGCTATTATTGATAACAATTAATAGGAGAGTTATTTCTTTCTTTCTATCATTAAAAAATCGCCTCTTCATGTAGGATCAAGTTCTCCCATCAGAATTTAATGTTGACATTAACGGTCGATTTTTCACATTGAAATCCGCGAAATGTGCTAAGAGTTGTGAATCAGGATTAACGTAACTTAACACGAAAATGATCAATAAGGAAAAACATGTTCTTGTGAAGTAAATGAAGAAAATAAAAATCAGATGAGAACACTCAATAAACAGCATGCGGTTTGAGAGCAAACTGAGTAAAAAACCTCGTCTCAGATCACACTCAGTATAACGTTGCGAAGATTTCCGAACAATTTTCCTTTCCTCTTTTCTTCTCCTCTGAACTAGCTACACTGTTTTGACCGATGATTGCACCAGATCGATTGAGATGGAAGAAAAAATTGCGAGCGGTCTCCCGAAAATGACGCCTTGCAACTTGTGAGGAATTGATTTGATAAGAAATTGAAATCTTCGGACGACTGCGAGCTGCGACCCCGAGTCTGAAAACACAATGATGAATTGTCTGGCTGGTATGAATATAGACATATTTAGTCGAGCCGCTGTAGGAATGTGATTTCTATCCTGTCCAGTATTATGACCTGTGATAAGGATCTATACCAGAAATAATTAATAATTCATGTATTTTGATCGAGTAGGGGAAGATATTGCAAATTGTGTGCTCTATCAAAGTATGCCTTGGGAGAAAATGTGATACCACATTTACATAATTTCACTGAGCAATATAGGTCACATGAATATTTCATATTACTCACCGCTATTAGTTCAAGTTCATGCCCTAATACAAATACACAGAAAACAACATTGGATTGTACACCCTTATGTCAGTGGTGCATTGAACAAAGCAACATTAGCTGCATAATCTTCATTTTCAGTTCCAGGAGTGTATTTCTCTCAGTGCCTTGAGCCGTCTCTTCTGTCACATAGTTCATCACTTTCCATCAGATGACTTGATAGGCCTATTACATCATTGCTCTTGGATATTGGCATCTAATACCGCTCAAGCCGGTGCTAGTGGCACTGTGGGCACGTGATATAAGATGTCCACATGAACAGCTACAATAAAAGCGTGACTGAAATAGATATCGTCACAGAGATCAGTTTTGGTTCTTGTGATGTTTTAGATATGCGACCAGAATATTGGCGTGTGGATTCATATGACTTCTTGTCAGTACTCCGGCATCTGTTTCCACCACCCTTTATATGTTGCAGTTAACTGCTTGATTATCTCTAATATGCCACATCTTGATTCAAAGATAATGTGAAAACTCTCAACCGGATTATGAGAACCATCGATGATCATGGCATTCTCTTGGATGTAATATTAAACGATGATTCACTTACAGGCAGTTTTAGGAATTAGACACAGTTCGTCTCTTGAATGAATTGTGTTTGATTGAGACACTAAGACATTACAGTGGCGACGACAACTGGATGGAAAACAGAACTATAGTACTAAAATTTGTAGCTTGAGCTGTGCCTTCAAAAGCACATAAAAATGCAATATGGCGTCAATTTTACCACCTTTTCCCAAATTTCCGATTTCGAGCGATCTGAACCCTTTGTCAACGCGGAGGACTAATTGGGTCTCGCGTTAGAAAATGATAGCTGGTGGTCAGTGATTTTGTGATCTTTGCCCTCAATCCTTCTATCCGACACATCGCTTTTTTATTATTTTTCTCCCATTGACCTTAACCTCTCAATCTCGATAGTATTCTAGTTTGCCTTTAGCATGAGCTATTCCTGAAATTTGATCACAATCCACATTTTTGAACTGGGGACAGGAGTAATAGCACAGATAGGTTTATAATAAATATCTCACGGAGGGGTGGAGGCCATCGCTGACCTTTGACCTATTTAAGCTTTGATAATTTCCGCACCCTGCTTATCGTCTCTCAATGATGTATACACTATAACACAAGAAATGAATTTTGATGATTTCGTGGTTTTTAGGTCACAATAACCTAGAAATGTGACCTATTGACCTAAATTTTGGTATTAATCTGTGTAACCTGATAGTTATCCTGCTGAAATTTGAGAGAAATCGATCAATTTGATGAAAAGTTAAGCAACTAAATAACGAAAGTCGGGAGGAGGAGAAGATGAAAGAGAACTTGTGTTCCACAGGACTTCGCCAGCTATAGGTGACGTAGCTCAAAAACTATAAGCCGAATACTATAGATCGTACGTACTGGTATTGGTATTTGTACGTACAATATAGCTGAACCCCATATGCCTTGTAGTTCTTTTGTCTCGGCATGTTTCTATTTTAGTACATTCTGATTCTTGATCAAAAATGATCCTCGGCATGCAAAATATAGCAACCTCGTCCTTAACAAATACATCGTATGTGATTCCTATAGAAAAAAACATCTAATAAGAATTTCATAGATATTCTATAGCATTTGTTAATATGGTCCCACTGGACACTACATGATTTTTTGTGTGATTCTAGGTAAATTCTTTTCTGTATCTGGTCCTGGAATTTGCCTGTAGGATCCAATAGGATTACTGGATGATCCTGTAGGATTTATGTGAAGAATTTTCTAATTTTTCTATGAGATTCTGTACGATTTCCTGGAGCAGGATGTTTGAATGTCTCTTCGTCATTTTATAAGAGTAAGGCGCCCAAATGCCAGTACTATATTTCGGCGATCTAAACCACTCCGCCAACGGGCCTCTCACAAAGATAGGAGGTAGCAGACCTGTAATCTTGAAAGAGAACATACAATACCCATCTGATGACCATAATGACCCTAGCTGAATACATAGAAAGATATTTTTCGTCATTTAGAAAGTGATCATTTAACGGTATTTTTCTTATTTGGGATTACACTTTTTTAGTATAGCACAGATGCTAGTGCTGGAAATTGGTCCATTTCCATGCGGGATTCGAACTAGCGACCACCGTAGCAAGGCAGAACCACTAGCACTATATATGTCGGTGATGTATAGCGCTGGCGATTGGTTCGATTGAGTCGATCAGAAAAACACACAATGACTTGATGGAAAACACAATTGCCTGATGGAAATCGAATCCACGTCGCAGAAGACACCAGTCGTCTGATCAGAATGACTAACCCTGATTACCTCTCACAAACAAGAGTTTCATTGACTGTGTTGTATAGAACGTCAACATGTTGCATCTTAGATGGTTTTTCCAGTCCGCCATTGTTAACTGTTCATATATTTCATATCGTGTCCATTTCAAAATTGTGATCCATCCTGTCTGATTTCCAACGTTTCTGCTCCCATGTTCAGGGACACTTGATCATTTCTCCTCTCTTATACCTTTTTCACCCCACTATAATCAGCCCCCTACAATGTGACACCCTACAGTCAAAGGACACCATCTCTCAATCACCCCTACAGTGCCTCCCCCCAACAGTCACCATTTCCATGAACACTTGAGATGGATGAGTGAACGAAGGTGCATGGAAAATAAGATATCGCAACCGAAAACAAATTGTTCCTTTATGACGTAACTGAAACATATTACATTCCAATTGAGGAACACTATTTTCTTTCTGAAATCGGGAATACAGAACTTAATTGGACGGGGAGTGTAGTGTCTAAGTTTGGTGGTATGTCGACCTGACCTGACTGCCTTTCTCAGTCCATCGATGTCAACTTACCGACGTCATCCGCCTGTGAGTCTCTTGTTTTCGACGTATTGGATAAAGGAAATCAACCAGAGATTTGATTTCGAGCTCGAGGAAAAGTCACAGAAATCTGACGCTCCTGACCGATATCAGCTCTTCTGTCCTGCCAGCGGAACTACGGGAACAAAATTGGTATCTAAATTCAAAAATAGCAGAACAAATTGTGCTATATATTCAAGAGATAATTCTTAATATTAACAAACCTCAATCACTGAAAAAACTGGATCAACTTCATGTTGAACAGGACCTTCATGTTTCAAAAATGTGTGGTGTATATACGTCATATGTTCTTGGAATCGATTTTGTCCAAGTGGCCCAGACCTGGTAACCTGGAATATCGGTCATGCTCAGCTTTCCACATTAGTGGTGAATATGACTGCCATGAAAATATAGTGCATGTGACAAGAATTGATGGAACAAAGAACCTTTCAAATTCGCTCATTCCACAATTCGATTACAGCACAGGATGCCAGTTAGCAAATCTCATGTTTTCGACGTGTTTTGTCGAGGAAATCAACCAGAGAATATAGCAATGATTTTGACTTCCAGTTCGAGGAAAATCCACAGAAATATGATGTTCCTGACCAATATCAGCTCCCCTGTCCTGTCACAGGAAGTGTGGGAATAAGATTGGTATTATAAAGTCATTATTCTAGTGATATTGCCCTTAATTAAACAAACTCACACCAAAGCATATTTAGAGGTTTGGATGAAGACGGCCACGGCTTTATTGGCTAACTTACATGGTATAGTGTACCAAATCCCAGCGGGCTGATATATACTTTTAGTGCTGACCGTCTGCTATGTAATGACACATCAGCAACCCCCCAGTATGATACATATTTTGTCTCATTAGATACCGTAGCACCCACGCTCCTAAACCCTAGGAGGGGTGACAACATAGAGTGATCAGCACACACTTACCGCTACCCACACCCACACTGGGTAGACAACACGTCCCTCGGGAAACACATCGAATGGACAGCCACATAACCGGATGCCCCGCGGGAATTCGTCAAGGTGGCACCCACCCACTCGGGAAACACATCGAGTGAAGATCACACATCACGTAGACTGCACGTCCCTCGGGAAACACATCGATTGGACAGCCACATAACCGGGTGCCCCGCGGGAATTCGTCGAGGTGGCACCCACCGAATGAGTTCTATCTCATATACAAACTTTCCTAACTGAAACCCCTATTTGCCCGCCAGAATTCGGCCGCGTACAGTAAAATGTACATGACAAAACCGATGAGAAAGCCGTGACATTGGTGCACACATAACTGTTCAATGTTACAAATGTATTCTTTGAACCATGTCAATCGCGAAAGCGTACAATAAATTTGGCAACTGCAAACTGTTTCGACGAAATCTTTAACTCAGGAGATTCCTTCCTAGTTCCAGCACTTACTCTTCGTACCTACAAAATATAAGAGAAGAGAAAAACAGCAGCATCTATTCTCTTGAGCCAGGGCATACACCGAGTCTACAAATATGATAGATACATAAACCAGAATATTTCATCACAGCTATTGTTCTGCCCAATATAAGATACCCACGACAGCTGGGCCCACATTATGCGTGCATTTTAACTGCAATAGACAATACTAATTAATTTTCTAAGTCAAGGGTGGGCGGGAGGGAAATGTGAAGACGAAATTAATTGTGTGTGTGTTCCACAAAACCCAGACGCGAGAGGCCGACGAATTCAAGGACCCCCCAACAGGAACAATTGCCTATGCAATTCAATCATGTGGCGACAACATGACAACTGCGCAGTCTATCACACCAAGGGAGGCTACTCTTACCAGTAAATCTCACAACTCCAACTGGGCAGGCAATACAGAATAAAGTGGTTTATCTTTAAAGGATAAACAGTATTATTCTAGTGATATTGCCCTTAATTAAACAAACTCACACCAAAGCATATTTAGAGGTTTGAATGAAGACGGCCACGGCTTTATTGGCTAACTTACATGGTATAGTGTACCAAATCCCAGCGGGCTGATATATACTTTTAGTGCTGACCGTCTGCTATGTAATGACACATCAGCAACCCCCCAGTATGATACATATTTTGTCTCATAAAGCCCGGCGCACACGAGAGCTATCAGCTGAGCTGACCGCCTCAATTGCCGGTCAGCTCAGGGGCTAGCTCTCGTGTGCGGGCAGTTTTTGGTGAGTTTTTGGCCTCGCGAGGCCGGGGGAAAAATATCAAACTTGTTTGATAATTTCGCCTCGCGAGGCCAAATCCTCAGCGTGTGCGGCGAACGCAAGCCAACAGCTCAGCAGTTTTACCGGACCGGCCAATGAATCGCATGTTATTTTCACTCGATTCATACGCTCGACTCTTCAAAATGGACTTGAAGAAGACGTTATGCGGGAACTGAAATCAATTTCTTGAAACTTTTGCTCACCGTGTGCGCTGAAACAACAAGAGAGCTAGCCGCTGAGCTGACAGGCAATTGAGGCCGTTAGCTCAGCTGATATCTCTCGTGTGCGCCGGGCTTTAGATACCGTAGCACCCACGCTCCTAAACCCTAGGAGGGGTGACAACATAGAGTGATCAGCACACACTTACCGCTACCCACACCCACACTGGGTAGACAACACGTCCCTCGGGAAACACCTCGAATGGACAGCCACATAACCGGATGCCCCGCGGGAATTCGTCAAGGTGGCACCCACCCACTCGGGAAACACATCGAGTGAAGATCACACATCACGTAGACTGCACGTCCCTCGGGAAACACATCGATTGGACAGCCACATAACCGGGTGCCCCGCGGGAATTCGTCGAGGTGGCACCCACCGAATGAGTTCTATCTCATATACAAACTTTCCTAACTGAAACCCCTATTTGCCCGCCAGAATTCGGCCACTAGAATGTGTCTAAACACATTCACCCACCAAGAATTCTACCTGCCTATTAATTTATTTAGTTTACAAATGCTTGAAATCATTCGCTCTGAGAATGGTAAATACTAAGGAATTGCGCATCCTACTTAAGCCTAAAAGGTGAATTTTTGTTCCAAATGCCGTGACCACTATATATGGCTAACACGTTTTCATGTTGATATGAATGCACACTTGAACAGACTGCGAAGCACGATTCTTACTGAAACTGCCACTGGCAATGCCAAAATGTAGCTATGTCATGCTTACTTACGGGTGCTCTTATTGGTTGGCAATTGGCGTGAAACCCGACCACTTTCAAGTGTTCGATAACAGGCCCATTTCAGCGTGGGGCCCAAGGCCAGAGCTATATCCTGTGACACTTCCGACCAAACAATAACACTTGAAATACAGCGAATAGATGCATTGTATCCCACTGGCACAAAATCACCCTACCCACATTGACGTGATCATGTCCACAAATGGACTACACTTTTTTCTGTCCAAACACCACCGGCAATTCAATTCTGTCCTAACACCACCGGCAATTCAATTCTGTCCTATATATACTCGTGGACCGTGTGTTTTACTGTGGGGAATTGGTCTACTGAATACAAGATTGGCTAATTCTGGAACAATGCATGATATGGTGCACTTTCTGAGTGCTCGCACTGGTTGATGAATGGCATGAAACCCAACCATACTAAAGTGTTTGGTAAATGGTCAGAGGCCCAATCAAACAAAAGACATCATGTCATTAGAGATTGGAGAAAAATCAACTGGCATACTGGCCACATTACCTATGTGTACTACATGTGTAGCTGCAGAAATGTTGCTCGCAAATGTCAAAGCCAGTAGGTCAAACTATTCCAGATATATTTGGAATAGTTCCTCATATCTCTAGTTTAACTGACTACACAGAGAGAGAGATAGAGAAATAAGGTTTAATGTCGCGTTCAGCAATATTTCAGCTTTATAGCGACGATCAAACAAAATTCTAAGTACTCAAGTCACTAACTTAATAATCCAACGCTTTAAAACATACACACATTAAAACTTATGTAACAGCCCGATTTCTCTCAAATAACCCAAGATGCAATCCTCCCTCACCCGACTAAAAAGATCTTCGAAAGTAGTCGCTCGAAAAACATCTCTTACAATCTTAGAATCTATGCATTCGATAAGAATAGGTTTCACCGTGAGATCATCATGGCATGGAACACACCTTGGGACTGGCTCTGTTCGTCAGTTAACTGACTACATACTGAAATGTTCAATAAATAATATTTGAAGTCCCTGATTTCCGAGGATTTTTTTTTTTTTTTTTTTTTTTAGGCGGGGGGGGACTATAGTTGACCTCTGGATTATATGTACCTCCTTAACGCATGTTATCGGTTATTTCTCATCCTCTGTATACGATATATACAGTGCCGTGCAGTCTTATTGTACAAAAAACACAAAAGTAGCCTTCTACTGTAGTCTGTCACTTGTACAAACAATTCAGCAGAATGAGAATCCTGACATCATTCTTACCGACATGACCGTCCTCTGCCCATCCTACTCAGAGTGCATATACAAATACCTACAAGTCATTACCACAAGCAGTTCAACACAGATTGGCATGAATTAACAGGCTCTGTCTCATTCCATCAGAGGAAAAACTAACCTTAACTTTGTTGGCATGACAAACACTTTAGTACTCCATTTCTAATCTCATCATATCTTCTGCAAGCTGCATATGCTTTGTACATTGGCAAAGAATCCTAACTAACCTAACCACATCTTCACAACATCAAGGTTGATTTATTGAGCCAAAACCTTGACCATCTTACATAGACCACCGTGACGTTTCATCAACTTTTAATATAAACGAATCTGTTGTAACAAAATGGTTATGTGAAATAAGTGATCACATTGGTCAATATACACAGGATGTTCCTTTGCTGATTGGCTGAAATTTACAGTTTCAAATTTCTATGAACAAGATTCATTATCATGTGTACCACTGGTATTTAGGATAGAAATACCCTAGCTTGGCGAGAATGAACTGACCATGGTAAACAGGCCAATTTTGCAAGTTTCCTTCAAAATCAATATTCAGTATCTCATAATTTCCTCCAACGTCAAAAATTAAATTAAACCATCAAACCTGCATGGGGGTTACCGGTAGGGTCAAAGTGAAACTGCGGGTGCATGGTGCAAAATAGCACATTTGAATGGAAACACTGTGATAGAAACATACCTCTCCTATACCTGGTACATATATTGTGATACTTTGATTCAAATCAAGCCTATATACTTAACTGCTTTAGGAGAATGAACTCTCATCCCGAGACTGGGATGAAGAAACAAAACGTACTGCTCTTCTTTAGTTGCCCGTAATGTACCACAAAACTCAAATACTCGTACTCAATTCAATCACAATTCAAGTCACTCCAAGACTGTTACCAAATTACAGCTCTCCAAATTGTCACTGTGAGTGACATTGATTCAATTCACACTTGTACACTAACTTTCACCTTATCATTCTCATCGAATGTATATATGAAGAAAATACGACCCTCTAGTCCACATAGGCTGAGTATTACCTGCCTATTAATTATAGTCAAGTATACGCACTTGGGGGTGTAAAAAAAACAAAACACAATGTTAGAAATATGCTGACCTGGGATGAGTGAAATCCAAATACATTGTAATAACTATCAATGAGACAAGGGCAATACTTCAATTTTAGGTATGATGATATATTACTTCTACTACTGAAATAACTGCAATAGCACTCAGCTATATATCCACTGGACGCCACTTTAATTTTCTTACAGCATCTGGAAAAAAGATTCCTAAAAACATGCCCCATCAGCAAAAATGATAAAACTGCATGCTGATAATTGTTTGAGTGATGCATTAACTGATAAATAACTTGAACATTTAACTCGCCCCATTTAAGTCATTTGCCCTGGCAAATTCCAACGGGGAACATGCACACACCATCTACTGTTGGCGCTACTTCAGAAGACCTGTGTTCTCGTATTTTCAGCCAGGAAACGGTACTTCACAGATTATCGTCGCGGGACAGTACTAGGTAACCATTAGCCCACTGCCAGGAATGGCTGCAGTTTCGAATGACTGTGTGTAGGGAAAACATCACAGGTGGGAGGGGCTCATGTGAACACAAGTGAACAAGAAATTGTTATAACTCCAAAACTGAGACTGGGGAACCTCCAGAAGAAGAAGTTTATCTGTTCATCATAAATACATCCCCGCTTGAGTTGTTAATAGTAGTCACTAACAACAACAACAACAACAACAACAATTACATCAGTATACTGGTACGGTAACTATTATAGCCTGTGTATAGCCTTTATACCATGATACGGCCGTCCCATTTAGGCCTACCCCATATTTAGTTTTGTCACAGACATACACTCACCAAGTTACTTGGAAATCTTCCAAGTTGTCCTGTTCAGTTCACCAACCGTCCACATGGTACAAAGGTTCCTCGATTATTTATGTACGGCGTATTCCAACCGTTGAAACACTGACAGCACTTGACCGAGTTGATGGTGTTTGACCTCAATCGCACTCACTGCATGGCGCTACCGCGTGCCACTGTACACAGCCGTACCCCACAGGCAACACAATCTGAAAAATAGTGTAAATAATCAAATATTTCCGCTTCGTGGACATCGCCTTCAGTTAAAAAACTAATTTCTCAAACCCGATGACAAGATGGATAGCAACAAGCTTGACCAAAAATACAGAAAAACTCCAAAAATGTGAAGACGAAATTAATCGTGTGTGTGTTCCACAAAACCCCGACGCGAGAGGCCGATGAATTCAAGGACCCCCCAACAGGAACAATTGCCTATGCAATTCAATCATGTGGCGACAACATGACAACTGCGCAGTCTATCACACCAAGGGAGGCTACTCTTACCAGTAAATCTCACAACTCCAACTGGGCAGGCAATACAGAATAAAGTGGTTTATCTTTAAAGGATAAACAGTATAATAGAAAAACGAATTTTGTTATTTTTTTTCTTTAGATCCTTCTTACTCTTAAGGTTACAGTATCCTCGGCGATAAGATTTTCAATAAATTATCAGTTTTTTCTCATTTACATTGCAAATGATGAACTCATCAAAACGAATAGTATATATTTTTTGAAAGCTATTCATTGGTGGTATCAGAATTCAGTGACAATTGTGTTCTTCTGATTACATCCGATGTATACATTGAAGCAGTTTTGAGGGACAATCTTCAATAATGACGTAACTGAAACACATCACATTTCCGAATTTCAGGCTTCGGTACGTCAAAATCCAAATTTGATAAACGCTAGTCTCATGGAAAAAGGATGATACAAATAAATTGGACTGAGAGTTGAATCGCTTTGTTTGGTACCACGTCAAACTTGACACATTCTCGGGTATATATATACTGAGCTGGCCTTCCAAGACCATCGTTGTCATTAACTGGTCATGTATGGTATATCTAGGACCATGTCTGCATACATGCGATCGATTCGGTTTGAATTCAAACTTTCCCGTCGTTTTCTGACCATTATTTATATTGCCTCTCAGTTTATCAGTCTCGCGTTCGTGTCGTGTATTTGGCAGAGGAAATCAGGCAGAGAACTAGCGTCTAGTTTGATTCCCTTCTTAGGAAAAAGTCGAAGACCAATGGATGGATGGATGGATGTACTTGGGCACTCCATCGCACCGCGATGGGCACAGGTCGTGCGAACACGCCGTGCAACCCGTTTCCCCCAACCCGCCCTACACATGATCCCTCTTAACAGTGTCACATAGACACTGTTTAATCCCCACATTCTTATTAAACAATATACCTTCTCTTAATTCCCATAACTACAGAAGTATCACATAATATTTCCATCTGTCAAGCCCCCTCATTCTCTCTTCTCGTACAGATTCTTAACTTTGATTAATTATCACCATGGACACTCATAATAAAATCTCCCAATAGCCACTCATCCTCCCCATTCACTCAACATTTAATATATCACCCATCGAATTTCTCTCTAACCCACTTTCCTTAATAATTGTTTCTGCCCCCAACCCCCTAGTAATCCTTGTCCTTGTGCCCTAAATTTTCAAGTATCCTATTTTTCCCCGTCGTTTTGCCTATTTCCCGAAATCATAAATCCAGTGCCATGAAAATTTGACCCAGTATTCCTCATTTTCCTCAATGTAATATCCCACTATTTTCCCCTTTTTCAGAGTATATGCCGTGCAACGTGTTCCCCCACACCGCCCTACACATGCTCCCTCATACCAATGATGCATAGCCATCGGTAATTCCCCATTGTATCTTCTTTACATCTGTATCCATATCATCTAATCTTGATCAGGTCCCCAGTCTTACCTCAGTTTCTCTTAATCATCTCTATATATTCACCAATTATTTCACCCATTTCTCTTCATTTTCTTCAATAAAATACCTCAATATTTCCCGTCATTTTGCCTATTTCCCGAGATCATGAATCCAGTGCCATGTAAATATCACCCAGTATTTCTCATTTTCCTCAATGCAATATCCCACTATTTCCCCTTCACTGTGCCTAATCATACAGAGTATGCCGTGCAACCCGTTCCCCCACACCGCCCTACACATGCTCCCTCATACCAGTGACGCATAGCCACTGATAATAAATATCTGTTCCCGTTGATATATTCTTATTTCTGTATCCATACCATCTAACATTGGCAGAGTCGCCCATTCTGTCCTCTATTTCCCTTAATCGTCTATAGCTTATACCTCGGTAGTTCCACACGTATTCATATATATATATACCAGTTATTCCATCAGTATTTCCCCTTTATTTTCCTCAATGAAATATCCCAATATATATCCGCTCACTGAAGGTCATATAATCCAATGCCATACTAATTTCATCCAGTATTCCCTCTTATTTTCCTCAATCAAATATCCCCGTATTTTCCCTTGTGCTTATTTACCCAGATCATATAAGACAATGCTATATAGATCAGTTTTTCATCCATCATAGTTAGTTATGTGGTCGCTACATGACCGAAACAAAGCCGAACGCGAAGCCGAACCCCAACTCACTCACTCACAGTATTTCCCCTAGTTTGCCACAATGAAATATCCCAATATTTCCCCTCATTTTGACTATTCACACAATAACATATAATCCAATGCCTGATAATTTCGCCTATTATTCCCCTTATTTTCCTCCACCAAATATCCCAGTATTCACCTTCATGCCTATTCATCCAAGCTCATAACAGCGGTAGTTCCCATTATTTTCCTTCAATGAAATATCGCAGTATTTCCCCTCATTGTGCCTATTCACTTATAATATCCCACAATCCAATGCCCTATAGATCGCACCCGTTATTTCATCGAGTATTTCCCCTTATTTTCCTCAATCGAATATCCCAGTTTTACCCTCATTGTGCATATTCCCCCAATATACTATAATTCATGTCATATAGTCATCATTAGTTTAACCCAGTATTTCTTCCTATTCTTCGTGATCCCAATAATTCCCCTTATTTTCCGCAATCAAATATACCCTATTTCCCGTCGTGCCTATTCAACCAAGATCATATAATCCAATGCCATAGTGTTAATTTCACCAAGTATTCCCTTTTATTTTCCTCGATCAAATATCCCCGGGTATTTTCCTTCGAGGTGCCTATTCACCCTAGATCATATAAGGCAATGTAATTTCACCCAGTATTTCCCGTTACTTTCCTCAATGAACTATTCCCCTTTCTCAATCAAATATACCAGGCTTTGCCTCTGTTGTACCTATTACCACAAAATCATAGACACCAGTAATTTCACCCAGTATTTCCCGTTAATTTCCTCAATGAACTATTCCCCTTTCTCAATCAAATATACCAGGCTTTGCCTCTGTTGTACCTATTACCACAAAATCATAGACACCAGTAATTTCACCCAGTATTTCCCGTTACTTTCCTCAATGAACTATTCCCCTTTCTCAATCAAATATACCAGGCTTTGCCTCTGTTGTACCTATTACCACAAAATCATAGACACCAGTAATTTCACCCAGTATTTCCTCTCATATTTTTCTCGATTATACCCCAATGTTTACCCTTGTTGTGCCTATTCACCGCAGATCATATATAATTCAAATGTCATGTGTACATGTACTCCAGTCATTTCATCCAATATTTTCCCCTTATCGTCCTCACTGAAGCATCCCGATATTCCCCTCGTTGTGCTGCTTCCCCAATATCATATAATCTAATGCCATAGTAATTTCACCCAGTATTCCACATTAATTTTCCCTTTCAATTATCCCAGTATTTTCCTCCGTTGTGCCTATTCACCTATAATGATATAACCCAATGCCATATAAACGCCCTTACATTTCCTCGATCAGATATTTCTAAATTCCCCCAAGTTGTCCCGATTCACTCAAGATCCTATATACTGTCATATACACTAATAATTTCAACCAGTATAGCTCCTTATTTTCCCCGATGAAATATCCCAGTATTTAGTCTCATGCCACCTATTCACTCAAGATCATATCATCCAATGCCATAGTAATTTCAACCAGTATTTATACATGTATACCAGTATATCACTAAATCAATAAGGTCAATGCACTACATGTATACATAGACGGCGTTAAAATCACCCAGTTTCCCCCAAATTTGTTTTAATCGCATATCCCAGTATATTTATCTTTCTTGCCTATTTCCTTAAGATTCATTTAATCCTCTCTATCAATGACAGTTAGACACCAATAAAATCACATATCCTGCCTTTTCACTTTCTCAATCACCGAAAGATTCATATAATATGGTTTATATAAATGTTATACGTCAAACATCTCTAAATCACCAAGCATATAGTATTTCATTTAAACCGAGCTGTATCTATATAATGCTGAACACCTATCGCATTTACTTTATTCAATGTTAGTTTATTCAACTACAACTTTTTTTTTAACCTTAAAATATCTGTTGGGTAGTGTTCCACTTAATGACACTTGCATTCTCAACCAATTAAGGCTGAAATAAACATCAAGCATGCAGAGACAGAGTATGTCCAGCCTAAGCCATTAACTGGAGTCCAGTTAAATTTATTACCACCTGTTTGGTGGGAATGGGTTGGTAATTCCTCTCCCATGTGGAAAGTTGTGTATATATCGGCTCCGACCTGGTCACATCTTAATTCTGTATAGTAGTTTTAAGTTGCAGGCAATTGAAATCGGTCTAAACCAAGATTAAACTGTAGAAGTTTACAGCTTAATTACTAACATATGATGTACATTCTTTGAATTCCTGCCACTATTGCCAGTTGAAAGATCACAAGATGTGTATTCTTGCTCACACAATCTAATCATATGAGGAATAATTTTCTCACAATAGTCCTGGCTACGATGAGCCAGTATGCAAATGAAATATGGATGATATTTAGTTTGATTATCTCATATACCCGAGAAAATACCCGTATCACCCAATATCAGCTATCCTGTCCCGTGACCGGAACAGCAGGAACAAAATAGATATTCGAGTAAAACATATTACAGAGTGGCCAGATACTACAGAGTGACACACTTCGCATATAACATCAGCCGCCCGGCCTAGCAGGACTGACGCTCTCATTCACTGCGCAACAGTGATCAACCAGATCAGCTCAACGTCTAGATGCCGACTTTACAACGAATATTATGGATTAAGAATACTGGTCAACGATACGGATTTGATATTTTTGGAACATCATGATGTCTTGAGGCATTGTTGAAAACTGTTGACCGCTTCTCTCTTCCAGGAAACTAGCCTATGTTTATGTATACTATGAGTGTCTTTTTGAATTTGGTGCTAATATTATTATATGGAATATGGAATAGGTCTTTGGATTATGGACGCGGATATTCTTTAATGGACGACGGCTGAATTATGAATGACGGAGCAGACGCTTGTAATTGCTCGCTATAATGAGTTTCAATGACGGTGTTATATTGAATGTCAACCGACGAGGTTGATAGGGCCCACCGGTAATACATCAGTTCATATACATTCTTACATATAGACCCACCCCTAGGGTTACCGGATGTGAAAAGGGATAGGACCCAAACGTCGTGATATGACTGAAATATAGTTGAAAGCGACGTTAAGGTGGCTCCCCAATCATTAGACCCTTTCACTTATGTTTAATATAGTTCCAGTATTGTTACCATGAACGTTTACGTAAATTGCTTTTTGAATGCGTAAAATGCATGTCATCTTTTTTCATACTCGGTATATATTTTCAATATGGATTTAAAAAATTCGAATAAGAATTATTCGAATAGTCACGCACTATTTTTTCTAATTTATAACACTGGAAGACATGAATTTCACAATCTCGAAACCAGAGCTATCCGGTCCTGTCCTCCCTCGTCGAAGCGGCCAATTTTCCAGCGGAGAGCGACCCCTGGTGGCGAGGTTGGAATTTCACATGTTGTTCATAGAAGAGCTGGGGTGACGTCACACAAGGTGTCACTATGAATGTGACGTTGCTTTGTGACGTTACGAAACCATGACGTTCAGAACGCAGTGACGAAGCACTGAAGTGATTCTTGGATGCGCCGCAACTTGTCATTTGTCAATGGTCATTTCGGATATAGAGTGCCACCTTAAATCATATTCACTCACTTACATAGAGCCAACCCTACCCATAATCTTGAGGCCGTGATGATTTTCCTCATAACAAAGATATTCTTCACTATTTTATGTGAGTCTTCATCTCTTATCTACGCTGCTAAAACTTGTGTCCGGTTGAAATACTGCAAATTCTTTCGTTGATATATAATTGCTCAGTTATTGCTTACAGAAAACTTATTTTTGTAAACCACGGACGAAAATGCCATTCAGCGGATATTTGGAGATGACCTCTTACTGAGTTAACACATTCGAGACTTCCTATATATCGATATTGCATGATTGCCAATTTAGTCCTGAAAGATGTAATATCTCATTTGAACAGACAGAAGAACAATTTCAGGTAGTCTATGTATCCCTACCACGTTCTTATATTACGACAAATGATGAGCTACCTCGGGTTTGTGTGATCGTTCATACCTTACTACCAACTCGACCAGCTGGACATACACCCTGGTGTTGACCATCAAGGTCCAGGGAACAATGCTGGTCACGTCTACATTTCCAAACTAAGCAGTAAACGGAATCTTTTTCTGGTCCCCATTTTCAATGGGCTAATGAACTGGTCATGATTGTCGTAAAACGGCACTGGACTCTAAATTCGAGTTTCAATATACGGGCATCCTGGGATGGAAGCCAGAAAATTTCTAGGTCGAGAAGTCCTGAAACTTTGTTTGGATAGTTAGAGTGATTTAAAACACAAAAAATAAATAAAAACAAGACACATAGTTACACACGGTTAAAACTAGGGTTTACTATCGTGCGTGCATTCCCAACAGTTAAGTGGTCACACGTAGCCATTCTAACCAAAATATTATCTCCAACATGACATGGCAGATGTCTCTAAGTGACGTAGCCTATTTCCTTTTTTCTAAAGTGACAATTCAGCTACCATATAGATCACCAGAATAAAATTTGTTACCAAACTTTCTCCAAAATATCATACTTTCCAGCGTTTGAAGTATCCATGAAGAAGTGGTGAAACGATCAACGTCTGCCCAATACTAGAGATCAGCTCAGGCATACCTTCTGGATTTCTCAGTTCTGGACATTTTTTTCACATGACCACATTTCAATCTCGACAAACCCTCGACGATCGTGCAGTAGCGGCTGTCGAAGCGGTCGATCGGGTAATATACCCTCGACTGTCGGTCGGCTGACGAGGACCTTCGTTTCTGCTTGGATATCTCTCCGAGGTATGATGCGAGAAGGCCAATTATGAACATGAAATACTTTCCTTTCCCTAATGCCCGCTTGTAATACTGTCTTGATCAATTAGACCGGAGAAGGCGACGTTTGATAGGGAGCTGCCGAACTTCGGTCCGCTTGTCATTCTTATCAGTCGAAGCGCCATCACACCGTAACGGCCGACTCTATCATGACTGGTTGCTATCTGATAACTCCTTCACGTGCTTGACTTTTGTTTCCGCTGTTAGAGAGGAATCAGAATGATTTCTGTCCTTCGTAATCCTGAATTGCCTTCTAGGGTGGGCTTTACTTGCAGAGGACATGTACTCGATACAATAAAATCACTCGAGAAAGTTATACGTTAAGGATGTACGTTTAACAGGATTGGACAAGTTTAATATGGGGGAATGGGTCAAATAGGCACTTACCGGTCTAAAGGTTAACAGCCATGCATTTATTCAACTATCCGTGGTGAAATTTCAGCAAATTACCTCGAAAAAGAAAAAACAATCGAAAAACAAGTATGTAATCATTGGTTCGTGATGGTATCGCCACCATACATTAAGGAAGCGAAATACACTAAAATTCTTCACGAAATTCTCCCTTGAATATACGACAAAAGTCGCTCAATTGTCATCTATCACATTTTGTATAGCACTATACCAAAAGGTTCCGCAAGTGGCAAGTACAGGCCCCACCCATAGGCGCCTACAGTAGCTGGATGGATGGATGGATGGGTTTGCGCACAATATCGTCGTTCCATGAGAAGCCAGTGAAGACAAATAGGCTACACCATCATCACTTGGCAACGGTCAGCAAAATTATAGGCTACACTATCATCACTTGGCAACAGTAAGCAAAAATATAGGCTACACTATCTTCCCATGGAGTCAGCCAGCACAACTTTGGGCTGACTTTCGCCCTTAATTTGATAGAATTTAGTAAAAATAGAGACTATACAATAATCCTCTGATGCCAGCCGAAATACGGACTGCAACAATCAGATAAAAAACTTTCGTCCCTTGATAAAGGCCAGCAGCGGGCTATACTTTCATCTGTTAAAGGCAGTCAGTACAAAATTTGGGGGCTGCAGTTTCATCAACAATGGCGCACCCCTCAACGATATATAGGCTACATTATCGTCCCTCGTTGACTGGAGGTGAGAGAAATTGACAACGTCTGGCGACAAAAAGGCAACCATATGACTCTACAGGAAAGCTTCCCTCGGCACGTCACATTTTGACCCGTGAATACGGTGGATCCTCGGACGTAGCCTTAGTAACTCAGCCGGGCTTTTATTGCGTGTGTTCATGTCGAGTCTATGAAGTATCCACGGAGTGGAGTCTATGAAGATATACAGCACAAATGTAGCTTAGCTACACTTCTTTCTTGATCACAACCAGCAAAGATACATATACTATCTTCTATTGATGGCAGTCAGCAAAGGTACACAGGTTACACTTTCGTCAGTGTTGCGGGATGGATACTATACACTTACCCGGGAGACTCTTCTCGAAGAAACGAATCTCGAGAGATGTAAATGATACAGATCGATGGCTAAATTCGTCTACACATTGATCGGGGACAGGGTGAAAGTTATGCCCCTTGACTGGGCGAAAACTGAGCTTAAAAATCATAACTCAATTACGGCAGGTAAATCTGACAAAAAACTGGTAAGTTGACCTCCAATTTTTTCACCTTTTCAAATTCACGCAGGTACCGGGAACACGAGACAATCTAAATTTTTCTGAAGATTGAGCCGAATCTGACCATTTTTCGACTTTTCAAGCAGTTTTCTATTAAAGATGAAGCAAGATTGAATCGGAATGTTCGTATTTCCGTTTTCTATAACATGTCAGTGTTGTGTCTTAAAACAATTGTTTTACCAGGCTCTTTCAGAAGATATATAGAAAAGAGTAATTTGTGTTGAAGATTTTATGACAATTGGTGGTCGAAAACGGACCCATTGTCTAATCCGTGTCGAATATAAAGAACCTCTGGAGTGCAGTCATGGGCTACACTATCAACCCATGGTGCCAACCAGACAATATATACGCTACACTATACCAACCCTTGATGGCACCAAAAATGATAGGCTAGACCTCCAACTGTTAATGACACCAGCATATTCTATGCTCCATGGCCCCCCATCTCCCCCCTCCCGCCGCGAACCCTCCCCCCCCCAAGAAAAAAACGCCTTA
>JAVTVY010006977.1:0-39659 GCA_036873755.1 Hanleya hanleyi
AGGCCCAGCGGTGGGGGTTCCACACCAATTCCTGTGGTACATGCATGTCTTTCAAGCCTTGAGCGAAGACCTCCCATCCTCGAGGATCCGTGTGCGACCTGCGTTGACGCATCAGGTCATTCACTAAATCCGTCATGTGGGTACCTGGCACCACCTGATTCTGTACCAGTAGTTTGCCTTTATCATTCCAAGTCATGTTAGGATTCTGTTTCATCCGTTGTAATACCAGGCCAGCTTGTTTTTTGAACGATGCAGGTACACTCTTCAGGACTTCATCTTTCACCCACTGCGGGGCTGTGGGTGGTACCCCTGGTAATGGCGGCTGTTGGAGCTGTACTGAGGTCGGCGGTGTGTCGCGTGGTGGTGGTGGTGGTGGTAGTGCTGGGGTAGAGAGGGTTTTGTATTGGTCCATGAACGTCATGTACCGTTGAAGCGTCTCATTGTACCGTTGTACTTTCTCACTGTCGATTAACCCCGGTCTTTGTAAGATCTGTTGCATCTCTTCATCGAGGGTGTTTATGGTCTTCACCGTAGGTGGAACAGGGTAGGGCGATTGGAGGTTTTGAAGGAGCCGTGGTTCGACGAGGACCATTTTTTTCGTGTGGTTCATTGTCGGCCGAAGAGTCCACCCAATACTGGACCCAACACGGAAGCGGCCAACGGTGCTAAGATGGCCCCGAGAAAGCCACCTTTCTGTAACACCTTTTTCTTTGTGTTTGAGAGACTCGCTTCTGGACTAGGGTTCGGAGACCTGTCTTATGCTTGGTCAACTTGATCTTCTGAGCCGGAGTCAGTGGTACGTTGCCTTTTAACAGGTTGTACCCTATCTCACACAGACAGCGTACAAGATCAGGGTCCGCACCGCGTACAATGGTTCGGACCAACTCGGGTGGGGCCGTCTTCAATACACGGAGCGTCGGGGCGTGCTTCCGTTCTCGCGCAGACATCATGTACAACTAATGCTAGAACCCACAACTCTGCTCTTTTTATCCTTTTGCGGGCTACCTCCTGAATATCGAACAGAGACAAAGTCAACCATGATGTGGTATTAATTCTTTTTATTATCCCCATCATCAAACACACACACCCCAGCTGAGGGAGCCACTTTGGGTGTGTTTACATTATTTTTGCATGTAAACGTGGTGGGTCTCTCCGAGAAAGATTCCGGTCCGTAGTCGAAGGTGATCGGGGGTGGCTTGCTTGAGGTCGAAGAGCATATACCCTTGCTGAGCGGTTGTCGCATCTTTAAAGGCTTCCAACGCAAACGGTGTGCGGCCGGGATACATTTGTCTCGCCAGATGCAGCAGTTGAGTGGTGTCTCTCGGGGTTTTGAAGACCACCAGATAGTGGGCATTTAAGCTGATGTTCCGATGTTCTTTGTTTTTACTGAACAGATTCTGCACAATGTAGATGATGCTGAGCCGTCGATGATGGCTGCCTTTGGTAAAGAGTTGGGTGACCCGCGCATCCGTCTCCGCCATGAGATCATCCAGAACCACCAAGGTGTCGGGTTCCAAATCGGCCAGGTTGGGTAGGCCTTCCACGAACGTGATGTGGGGCATTGCTGCATACGCTGCCTGCCATTCTCCATAACACCACACGACTCGGGCAATGGGTGGGGTGATCATGCTGTCGGCGTGTTGAAGGAGCTTCCTGACGAAGTGCGTTTTGCCGGAGCCCGTCGGTCCTGCGATGACGCAAGTGAAGGGATGCTGCCACCGAGGGTCCATGGTTTGAGCTGTATGCGCTGTCGTGGTAACCCGCTCTTGTAAATTTGGTACGAGTGAACTGGAGTGGTGGTGGTGGGTACAACGTCGGTCGTCGTTGTCTGTTCACTGTGAGTGATGAAATCTGGTGGGGTTTGAGACGTAGTGGGTGTACTTGGTGTAGATGTTGACTGTATACTTGGTGTGGAGCTCGATGTGGCTTGTACACGTGGTGTGGTGGTGATGACTGGGCTCGTTTCGATCACAAGGTTGACTGGTGTAGAGAAGGTCTGTAGACTGGTTTGACTGGTGGCTGGAGTTCTAAGTTGGTTAAGTAGAGTGCTGAGATAGGCTACGTCGTAAAACACTCCTCCGTACAACACACTCAGCAGGATTAGCACTATGGCCACAAAGACCCCTTGCGCTTTGCGCGTTTTGGGAGACGCTGTGTTCAGAGGCAGCTGCTGTTGGTCCATAGCGCCGTGTTCATGGTCGAACGTGGAATGAAGGATGATGGTAGTGGTGTCTGGCTTTATAGTCGTTTCACCTGGTTGGCCGCGACCCAGGAATTGAAGGAACTGGGCCAGCCTTGCCATTTGACGAAATGAAACAGTTTGCCACGGCAGCGTTCCGTTTTCAAAATCTGCTCCACCGTGTAGTAGTCTTGCTTTGTTTTTACGACAGGCTGTAATTCCGTGTCGTAAAACGTCCCTAGCAACGGTTCCCCTTGAAGATCTTCCAGTTCATAGACTCGCTGCTGTCGGGGTAGGCGCCGTTTAATCAGGAAGTGCTCATCGCTCCAGTTGGACAAGTAACTTTTCTCAAATTGACCTTTGACTTTACTGATCCGTAAAGGGTCCCCGACCTTGAACACCTCGTTCGGCGTTCGCTGCGATTGCCTGGGGTACAAGACACGCCGGATTTGGGCTTCATTGCGTTGGGTGACGGTAATGGGGGCTCTC
The DNA here is from genome assembly GCA_036873755.1 of Hanleya hanleyi. NCBI lineage: Eukaryota > Metazoa > Mollusca > Polyplacophora > Lepidopleurida > Hanleyidae > Hanleya > Hanleya hanleyi. The sequence goes on from JAVTVY010006977.1 coordinate 2,669, forward strand.
TCTATACTCCGGTGATAGGCTCGATTGTATCCACTCACAAGTTTCGGGAGAACATCGAGGTACCGCCTTGTATTCTTATAGGTGAAATATTTAAATATTTATACATGAATGTCCTGTTGAACCTTTCCACAACGGAAGCCTTGGTCTCGTTGTACGTATGGAAGAAAAACACCTTCTGGGCTTTCAGAAACTGTTGGAACGGTCTGTTGAGGAATTCCGTGCCTTCGTCGGTTTGCAAATACAAGGGTTTGCGCCCGGTCTTGAAGATGTCCTTGAACGCCGCTATGAGATTCGCACCCGTTTTCGTCCGGATGGGTACCACCCACGCATACTTCGACAGGATATCGATGCACGTCAAGATATACCGATTCCCATCGTTGTGTTTGGCAAAGGCGCTCATATCGACCAAATCCGCTTGCCACTGGGCATCTATACCACCCACGATGACCCGGTTTCGTAGAAAATGGCGACGGACAGATCGATGTAAGGTATAGGTGTCTTGTTTTTTTAACCAATCTCGGACTTGGGCACGTTGTATCCCCTGGGGTTTGGCCGCTCGATAGAGAGCCGACAATGCACTATAGGCCGCCGGACTGTCGGGATTGTAGTATAAGTTATCCAACACCTTCTCACAGCTCTTCATGGTGACAAATGATGATGGACCCTGGCTCTATTGTTTATTTATAACGGTATATCTTTGGCCGGAGTTTCTTTCTGATTTTCTTCGTTGGCTTCTGCCAGCACATTGTCCATGGTAAATAACCAGTCCAACTCGTCTGATGACCGCTCTTCCTCCGTAAGCACTTGATCCACATCTGCCACGGCATCTTCCAATGCAGACCATAGAACAGGGTGGAGGGTAAAATGCACTGTACCTCCATCTAGCCGAGCCAATTGAGCAAAGAAGGGGCCGCGTCGGATGTACACATCGTGACACAAGTGGATGAGATCGCCGTCCAGTTCACCAGACAACACCCGTTTGAATTTGGTCCAGCCCTCCCGGGACAGACGAATATGAGCCGGGCAGGGTTGTGTAGGGTCTGCATCACAGATGTCTCCTACATCCTCCATGATATCGACCTTATCCGCATAGACGTGCAGGAAGACCTCGGGGTCAAGCTGAGATACGCCCGCACTGCCTCCGTCATGATCAGTACGTGAATGGTACAAGATTTGTACTGTCTCGCGTATTTATAGGAAGAACCCCGTGAGATCAAAGGATCGGGTGGTCATGTCACTGGGCTGACAGTCTAGCCGGATAATCAATGGCATCGTCGTCTGCCTCCGCTTCATTGCTAGGTTTGGTAATTTGTTCGTTGGGTTCTGCTGCCGCTTCACTCAGGGCACGAGCCCAGCCCAACTGAACAGCTGATCGCTCGTCCGGTGTAAACAGCTGGTCCACGATAGGCACCACTTTCTCGAAGGCTGTCCACAGATCGAAGTCTAGGGTGAAGCCTCGCGTAGGGTCTTGGTAACGGCCCAGGCGTGGGAAGAAGGGTCCACGGTGTACGTAGATGGCATTGTCTATGTGGATGAGGTTTCCGTTGAGCTCACCGCTCAACACCCGTTTAAATTTGGTCCAGCCGTCACGGTGTAGCGTAACCGTATTCGATACGGCCTCAGCGCGCGACCAGCAAACATCTCCACGGTCTTCAACGATGGTGACTTTATCTTCATAGACGTGTAACCCCACCAGGGATGTAAGGGGAAGGATGGCTCGTAGGACTGGTGACATGGTTGACCCAACGACGAACGGTGAATGACACACACTCTGACTGTCTCTCGTATTTATGGTCAGGTCCCTCGGTGACATGGTTGACCCAATGACGATCGGTGAATGACGCACACTGTGACTGCCCCTCGTATATATCGGTTGCGCATCTGTGGAGGCTCTGAAAAGCCGTTCTTTTTCTGTCGCTGTCATTGCCACAGCGTCAGGGTCAATAGGGCAAATTACAACACATATAAGGGAAGTGGGAAGAGGTGCCGACATACTGACTGCGTCACATGACTTCACAGAATAATCCTCTGGTTAACCTATTCTAAAGCACATACCAAGAATCTAACGATTCGTGATATGTGTTGTATCTCAGGTACGCTTTTATTGTACCTGTTCATGTGGCAACTTGGATGATATGACCACACGGCCCCTAGCACCAGCATAAGCATTACTAGGCCAACGAGCCGTAGCTGGTTCCGGCGTGAACGTTCGTGGTCCATAGTCCGGGCATCAAGGATGGCTGTCATAGTCCAGTAGTGGTGGGTGATAGCACGCCTCTCCATCGAGTGCACTCTGTCGAGGACCGCTTCTGTAAACTCTTTCAGGATCTGGCGTCGCCCCTCGTTGTCGTCGCCATCTCCAAATATGGACCGAACCACTGCTCGGTAATCCGTGAGTGAATTAACCACGGTCGCATGCTGTAAAATGCGAGTCGCATAGGGATGGGTCTCCATCATGGTTCTGTAACCGTAGGAATGAAGTGTGGGATGCAGAGGGGCGTGTTTTATAGACCATGTCACACATGCGCGCCTATACGTAGCTCTACGGCTGTAGTCCGTGATACGTACTATTCTGATTGGTTAGTTCAAAAAGAGAGCAACAATCAAAGATTACAGGTCAATCCTTTTATTAGCCCCTCCATTACAGCACATCCACGCTGGAGGAACCACTATGGGTGTGTTTACATGCGGATTTTAAAGGTTAAAAGTTAAAGCTCATGTCAGCGGTTAAGGGTAAAGACCAGGAAGACGGCGATTGGAGACGCGTCCAACACCTATAGATTAAGTTTATTACTATAAGTTCCATGGTTTCATGTATTTTTTCGTGCCAATACGGTTCTGGGGAAAACTGGGGGTTCTCCACTGGTCATTTAACATGGATAAATATATGGTAATATTGTCGGAGACCCTCCTCTATACATGGACGCTTCGGAAGGGCGGATCAAGGCTATCTATTGTCCCAAGGAGGGCCGAGCCTTGCCGGCAGGGGGACCTTTGACCTTTTGACCTGGATGTGACCTTTTGACCCGAAATTCATCCGCGCACTTCCGGTGATGCCGCGCACTTCCGGTGATGCCGCGCACTTCCGGATAACCCGCGCGCGCGCGCTGCGGCCGTGGCGGGGCGGGGCGGGCCGGGCCGGGCTGGGCCGGGCCGGGGGAAACCCGGATGTTGAAAATCCGAACCCTACGTCTAAGGGGAAATTGGAACTCTTCTGTGTTCGGAGGTAGTTTTAGTAAAACCGGAATTGACGTCACACACTTGCGCAGAACCCACCACAATGAATGACCCGGATGTAAACAAGTCCCCGGATCAATGAACAGGTCAGTACATGCATTCCTATCATTCAAATGACCTTGAACTATCACGTGACCTCTCCGTGATGGAAAAAACCCAGAACCATGTGAGTACATGCATCCCATACCCAGGTCACGCCCGATTCACGCGGAAGTGACGTCATACACCCGCGCACTCCCCATGATGGAAAACCCCCAGAACCAAGTCAGTACATGCATACAGTCAGACGAGGTCAAAATACTCGCTTCTGATTGGCTGTCAAAGGTCACGATATGCAAATTTTTGAGGTCAAAGGTCAATGGTAGTGAATATACGCACTCTATACTGGAGGTCAAAGGTCAATGGGAGTCAATATACGCCCTTGATAGGGGTTTTCCCCTAGTTTAGGGGTAAAGTCCGTGTTCCGTTTTTATATTTTTTCTGGAGAAACTTTTACATGCATCCACCCGGGGACCGATATGACCCCTTTTGGATAGGGTTGATAGGTGTTTTCCCCTAGTTTAGGGATAAAGTCCGTGTTCCGCTTTTTATATTTTCGGGACAAATCCTAATTTTTACATACACCCACGCCCCGATAAGCCAGGGACCGATATTAGCCCTTTGGGATAGGGTTGATAGGAGTTTTTCCCTAGTTTAGCGGTAAAGTCCGTGTTCCGCTTTTTATATTTTCGGGACAAATCCTAATTTTACATACACCCACTCCAGGCAGAACCCGATAAGCCAGGGACCGATATTAGCCCTTTGGGATAGAGTTGATAGAGGTTTTCCCCTATTTAAGAGGTAAAGTCCGTGTTCCGCTTTTTATATTTTCGAGACAAATCCTCATTTTACATAGACCCACCCATGACTTGCAAAATCCTTCCGTAGGGACCCGAAGTCCCCGACTCAAATGAATGGACGGCATACAAGTCCGTACATGCACTCCTAATCACGTGACCGCCGCATGATGGAAAAAACCCAGAACCAAGTCAGTACATCCCATACAGTCATACCCAGGTCACGGCCGATTCACGCAGACCGGGAGTGACGTCATACACCTGCGCACTCCCCGTGATGGAAAAAACCCAGACACAAGTCAATACATGCATTCAGTGCAACAATGTTGCAATTCGGAGAGCCAGGTGTTCGGCACGTGACCACCCCAGCCCAAGCAGACGACAGCGAAATTCTGGCGGGAAAAACCCCACAGACAGGTCAGTACATGGCCTAAATTCGTGACATCTTCGGCCACCTCCGTGTCTCTTCGGTGACCTCCGTGACATCTTCGGTAACCTCCGTGTCTCTTCGGGCACCTCCGTGACATCTTCGGTCACCTCCGTGTCTTCCTCCGTAACTACCCGACTGTTCCCGTGTAAACTCGGATGTACCCGGAACACACAGCTAAAGGACCCGGATATAAGTCCCTGGATGTAAACCACGGGTGAACAGGTCAGTACACGCATTCCTATCATTCAATATGACCTTGAACTATCACCTGATCTCCCCGTGATTCCCCAAATACAAGTCAGTACACGCATCCCATCAATGGTATTGTTAAAGGACCCGGATATAGGGCAATCCTTGCGAACGTGCAACAATGTTGCAATTCGGGGAGCCAGGTGTTCGGCACGTGACAACCCCAAGCAGACGACAGCGAAATTCTGGCGGGAAAAAACCCACAGACAGGTCAGTACATGGCCTATCATGTTCCCACGGACCTCACCGAAAAGACACGGACGTACCCTTCGCACCTCACCGAAAAAACACGAAGGTGAACGACATTGTAGGGGAAAACCCCACAGACAGGTGAGTACATGTCCTATCATGTTCACAGGTCACGCCCCATTCACCCAGACCGGAAGTGACGTCATACCGCACGTGATGGAAAAACCCCAACCCTAACATGTCTAAACATGATCCAAGGTCAAAGACAAGATGAAAGGATACAGGTCAACTCAAGTGCACTCAATGACCTTTGACCTCTGTCACGTGATATGCAAATTTCTGAGGTCAAAGATCAATGCGACTCGAAATCATTGCTATATACTACTCACAGTCTTTATTAACCACACTTTATCAGTTTGAAACTTTACTGACGGAAATGAGATACGATGCTCAAGATTCGAATAAAACATCCATCTGGTATATAACATTCGAGTTTTGATGGGATATGTATGTAACCAACACGTCTTCATATGGTGGTTACTTCACTGAAATTCCATCGTGCGGTATTCGAATATCACGTGATCAAATGTAAAACAATTTCATTTCACATTTTTTTTTCTCGTCCTACACTTAGTAATAAGGTAAAGACAACGATATTTCAAAACAGATGTTACCATGCATGGACGAGTAATAACAGGGGTTCAGAAGAACTGAAAACATGGGTACCTCGTAATTCCGTCACGCTGTAAGTCATTTTCAGTTGTTGACTGCATAGAATCTAACATGACGTTAACTGGACGGTACTGCATGTGCAGTACGGTCAGCAACTGGTCTGAACAGAAATGTGATGTTACTGCATCACTTGTTATAGTAACAACTTGCATAACTTGCACAATAAATGTGCTGTTATTGCAGTACTGAGCAGTCTCAGCATCACAGGGGCTCGTTAACGTTGTTAATTGGTTAAATAGGTTGATTATAGGGGGGGGGGGAGGGTTGAGGTCGGTAATAAAAGAGGCCTCTTTTATTACCGACCTCGACCCCCACCCCCCATATAATCAATCTATTTAACCAATTAACAACGGTAACGAGCCCCTGTGCTCAGCATTGTCCGTGTACTCCCTACCCCTCATCGACTCACACTCATAATAATCCGTTTCTTGTTCAATTGTGTACCACGTCGTCATATTGTCCTGGTTTCGGACAACTCCATGTTCGAATACGCTTTCCTTTGAATCTTATAGAACAATCATCAAATATTCGCATTTTACATCTCACATTTACTACCATGTGCTTGGGTCAAAGCCAGTTACCCGCCTAGGAGCCTTTTGACCATTTTGAATTGTGATGGGTCGATAAGGTCATTATAACGATTACTCTCTGTTTAATGAGCCGAAGGCCATCTAACCCAAACTGTTTATATGGAGACAGCGTTATTGATAACGTTTATCAATTTTTTATATAAATACTAGTACACTCTGGTGCGTTTGAAGCGTCGAAGCGAAAGAAATTATTATTCTTGACAGATTTATTAGTCGAACACAAAGGACTGACAGGATATAACAAGACCATATTTAATTTATCTCTGTCAAATCTCTGGACACCATCCGGAGGGTTCAGGTGATATACAATGATAGAGATGAATGGACGACAAGACAATTACTACTATCAAAGGAATACCTGTACAGGTGTAAACTATCTGTTGTTACTTATTATGAACAGTACTTTGATACAGCGCCTGTCTTGCGAGATCACAGAACCATTTACTCGTATACATGAGTGTATTGAAATTGGTACATTGAGTGGCGGTTACACTACAGAATTAACTGAACCTGGTCCGGAGCATTACAGAAATTAGTGGTCAAATTTGCCCAGATAACTTCTATCCGGATAGTTTTGACCTAGCTATAGAACCTTTGCCGAGTAGGTGGGCGTGGTTGTTGTTCCCTACACGGCTGTAGTTCCTTCCCTATACATTTCATCCCACGAAGTTTTAATAAAATGTACCTCGTTATTCTCCTTGTAGTCTTTTGTCACTTCCTTCCAAGTTAGAACTCTCGGTATTCCCTCATCCTTATAAGTTATCATCAATTGTTCAAGATATTCGGGGATTTGGATAACAACTGACGGTCATTCAACCGTCTATGGAAGGCCAAATGTCCAAATAATCAGAAACTCACAGTTACTGAATCGAAAACCTAAGTTTTCAAACAGAAAACTTAAGTTATCAAAGAGAAAACCATGGTTTTCGAAACGAAAACTTAAGTTTACGGTCGAAAACCTAGCTACCACATAACCCCGAGCTTCTCTTTTCCTAACCTCGAGTTTCTATTTCTCAACACCGAAAATCACAGTTGTCACTAGAAAACTTAAGTTATCAAACCGAAAACCTAGGTTTTCGAATTGATAACTTAAGTTTACGGTCGAAAACCTAGGTTATCCAGCAGACAACCCCGAGTTTCTCTTTCAATTTCGAGTTTCTCTTTTATTTTTGGACATTCGTGTAGAAAACTTAAGTTATCAATCGATAACTTAGGTTTTCGAATTTGCGATTGTCGTAAAGGTAAACTCGACTAACTAACTTCGAGTTTCGACATCCGGGTACTATGGGTTTCGCGCCCTTTCCCGCATGCTGACTGATTAAAACGTGAGACAGAACCACAAAATCAACATGTATTCAACAAAATGATAACTGAGATTATTTATTCAATGTAGACTAAACTATCCTGTATGTCCGAGCCTAGTTTATACAAGCATTATCAAAGACTGGGTATTGATACTCAGAACTAGTCCATTAATCAGTCTAATAGCTATATATATATATGCTGCAGACTGAATTGGGGGAAATAATCTAGTTGAAATTCAGCTATCCGGTCATGCTGACTGACCGACATAAGACAGGTCAATGTAATTCACACCAGCAAAGCACATTCAGTGATATGTAGATAGCTACTTTGGCAAATACTTCGGTGACACACAAGCTGTCTCTGGGTCAACAGCGATTACTACAGGCATACGGTGAATGTTATATCTGTGTGAGCAGTTTGATTCCGTATAATTAATTTCGCCACGTGGTTCTCTCTGCATTTCTGATTAGTCAACAATCGGAAAAGGCGCCAAACCCAAAGTACCCGGATATCGAAACTCTAAGTTAGAAAGTCGAGTTTCACTTCACGACAACCATCAATTCGAAAACCTAGGTTATCGATTAGAAAGTGTCCAATAAAAGAGAAACTCGAGGTTGCCTGCTAGATAACTTAGGTTTTCGACCGTAAACTTAAGTTATCAATTCGAAAACCTAGGTTTTCGTTTCGATAACTTAAGTTTTCTAATCACAACTGTGATTTTCGGTGTTGAGAAATAGAAACTCGAAGTTAAGGAAAGAGAAACTCGGGGTTGTGTGGTAGATAACCTAGGTTTTCGACCGTAAACCTAAGTTTTCGATTCGAAAACCATGGTTTTCTGTTTGATAACTTAGGTTTTCTGTTTGTAAACTTAGGTTTTCGATTCAATAACTGTGAGTTTCTGATTATTTGGACATTTGGCCCTCCATAACCGTCAGTCATGTAAATTGACTTTGCCCGGACTTTGCCGTGGAGCGCATGCGTGATTTTTCGGGTAAGTTCGAAGACAGTCCTACGCATGCGCGCATCGCTATCTTCGTTATGCTGAGATTCAAAATATGTCAGAAAACTCTATGAAGGCGTGATTAAAAGATAACATCTCAAGAACGAAGAATTATTAGGTGTTGAGAGTTGGCAGGCGGCGAGAAGGACCAATGTAGAGGAAAATGAGGTATAGTTTATTACTATTCGCTGCCGTTTTATTTCGTGTGCAGTTCGGATATTGAACAATGTCATTCGAAGTTCTATGCGTGAGATGTATTGTGTATAGGAGTCCTCTAGGCTGTAGTCGATAACACAGTCAGGCGAGACTACAGCCATTCCTGGGCTAGTTTTGACCCTGCAGCAGCAAATATTGGCGGGTTGAGTCTGAACCGGGTAAATTTGACCCCGATAATTTGTAGTGTAAACAGAATTTCCGATTTTATCCGGGTAAACACGGCTTGTTAATGACAATTGGCACAGGGGAACCCACTATCGGCGAGTCAAAATTGCTCCACTGTGTACGATAAGTGTAATCATACCAGCATTTTCTTATCCGGCTCAAATTGACCCGTTTAAGGACCGGGCCAGTTTTCCCCAGGTACAAAAGTTGTGATGTAACCGCGCCTAAATGTCCAAACTGTCTAGCTGTCTACGATTAGACACGAGACGTCATTAAACTCGACTTTTTGAAAAATTTGAATTTTTGCTGGAATGTGTCATATGTTTGGCTGGCCTATTTATCGCATCACTGATGTGATGGAACGAACACCTCGAAGTCTGAAGACAATTGATGGGCTAATACCAAGGCCAATTCGCTGGTATGTCATTCTTCTCTCGCGAAACTCCCTACTTTACGAGAAGCGGCGCTAGGGGAAATGGTAGCCATCCTCTCAAATTTTGAGGGGTGAGTAGGCGCGTATGATTTCTGCGTATGATCTTCCATTAACTGTTTCCATGAAATGACGGCGCTAAGCTGCACAGATTAGTCATTCGGTAAGAGTATTAAACTACTCGACGTATATAACATCTACTGACGATAACTGTGTGTATAAACGCGATCGACTCATTTGCGTTCACTTCGCCATCCACAAGATGGCTTGCGATTCGTGTGTCGTCATTACTGCGGAGCGATATCCGATACTTTACCTTATACTGTTCGGTCTTCATCCGACGGAGAACAGACTCGAGAAATCTGATAAATTACATCCTTTTCATACTTCTGAAACATGTATTGTCTGAGCTTACAAAAAAGATTCAGATATGAATAACTTCCGTATCATCCAAGAGGTGTTGTAGATCTGTAATTATGAAGAAGTATAGGACAGCACATGACTCGAAAATGGCGGCTTACGTTGGGGTTACGTCGGTAGAGTTTAGCCGATTGGCTGACGACATCACATGGTGTTGATTTCGGGAAATTCCCTCATATAGCTGCTGAACGTAGGTTGAAAATGAACACACATGATCCAAGGTCAGTCTTACCGCGTATAGATAGCCCAGATGGTTACAGGTTGGCAATCAACTGCGAAAGGAAGCAATATGAGGTGTCTCCCTTGATCAAACGTTCACCTGTCGTTTGTTGATAAACGACAAAACATCATTTTAATTTCTGGGTTAAGATGAATAGATTTTCGGCTAACATGCTCTATTGTCTATATATTTAGTAAAGTTTATCAACTAATTGCAAAAAAAAATCGCTCATCCCTTCAAATAATTAACACTGTCGCTGTTAATTGATGTTAAAATCTCACACTGATACGACCACGCTCTATAGTCATGAGTACAAGTTGCCTACAATACAAAACCGTTCAAGTGTTTAAGATTTTGAATTGAATGATGACTGTTAATGAAACGCATAAAGTTCTTTTGAGTAATGATATAAGAGGGAACCACGCCGTCAAAATAGTGACATGGCTCCCATTTACGCGAGAGTCATGATCTCACTACCACGGATGCAAGAATGTATTGAGAATGGCTGGTATGGGGAAACTGCGTGTTCGAGAATTGAGTACATGTATATTGAACTGGTCTCGGTTCTTCCTAGCCTGCGATAGGAGGGATTCAGAACCCTATTTCTTGAGAGACGCTAAGTATAGCGTTATCACATTAGTTTACTGTTAGTGCATATATTCCACAAAAAAAATCATTTTCACTCCAGCTGTGTAAGAGCTATATATATTTTTTTTATACGAGATTAGCCATAAAAACATGCATAAGTTAGCAAGATGTGATTATCCTGTCATCATGATACCATCGTGTTTAACACAGCGTCACGATAAGGAGGACATGATTAGGCTGTTTCTCTGATAGCCGTAAAATATACATTTATATAGGTCTTTAGAACCTCAGACTAGCCAGTTTACTGTAGGACCAATTCCCTCCTTCCTGTATCATTTAAAGAACTATTTACGAATACGTTCACCTGAGACTGTTTATGGTTAATGAACACAATATAACTATTGAGGGAGACGTTCACCTGAGACTGTTTATGGTTGAAGAACACAATATAACTATTGACGGAGACGTTCACCTAAGACTGTTTATGGTTGAAGAACACAATATAACTATTGACGGAGACGTTCACCTAAGACTGTTTATGGTTGAAGAACACAATAAACTTTTCACGGAGACATTCACCTAAGACTGTTTGAATAACACAATATAACTAGTCAGGCAGACGTTCCAATGGCGTCGGAAGCGGTACGGCAATATGCCATACACGCTAAGTTGTTTCAGAATGTTGTTAGGGAGCCATAACGGCACAATATCCTATTCTCGTGGACACATTGGCAAACGTCCACACTCCCCATAGCATAACGACACAAGACTCTATCGTTGAGGACAGATTGGTGTATGTCTCCACTCCCCATAACATAACGGCAGAAGACCCTATCGTCCAGGACACATTGGCATACGTCCCCACTCGCCATAACATAGAATTACAAGATCCTATCGTCGAGGACATATTGGTATACGTCCCCACTCGCCATAACATAGAATTACAAGATCCTATCGTCGAGGACACATTGGTATACGTCCGCACTCGCCATAACATAGAATTACAAGATCCTATCGTCGAGGACACATTGGTATACGTCCCCACTCGCCATAACATAGAATTACAAGATCCTATCGTCGAGGACACATTGGCATACGTCCCCACTCGCCATAACATAGAATTACAAGATCCTATCGTCGAGGACACATTGGTATACGTCCCCACTCGCCATAACATAGAATTACAAGATCCTATCGTCGAGGACACATTGGTATACGTCCGCACTCGCCATAACATAGAATTACAAGATCCTATCGTCGAGACACGATGGCCTTACGTCCCCACTCGCCATAACATAGAATTACAAGATTCTATCGTCGAGGACACATTGGTATACGTCCGCACTCGCCATAACATAGAATTACAGATCCTATCGTCGAGGACATTGGTATACGTCCCCACTCGCCATAACATAGAATTACATAGAATCTCTATATTCGAGGACACATTGGTATACGTCCCCACTCGCCGCCAACATAGAATTACAAGATCCTATCGTCGAGGACACATTGGTATACGTCCCCACTCGCCATAACATAGAATTACAAGATCCTATCGTCGAGGACACATTGGTATACGTCCCCACTCGCCATAACATAGAATTACAAGATTCTATCGTCGAGGACACATTGGTATACGTCCGCACTCGCCATAACATAGAATTACAAGATCCTATCGTTGAGGACAGATTGGTGTATGTCTCCACTCCCCATAACATAACGGCAGAAGACCCTATCGTCCAGGACACATTGGCATACGTCCCCACTCGCCATAACATAGAATTACAAGATCCTATCGTCGAGGACACATTGGTATACGTCCCCACTCGCCATAACATAGAATTACAAGATCCTATCGTCGAGGACACATTGGTATACGTCCGCACTCGCCATAACATAGAATTACAAGATCCTATCGTCGAGGACACATTGGTATACGTCCCCACTCGCCATAACATAGAATTACAAGATCCTATCGTCGAGGACACATTGGTATACGTCCCCACTCGCCATAACATAGAATTACAAGATCCTATCGTCGAGGACACATTGGTATACGTCCCCACTCGCCATAACATAGAATTACAAGATTCTATCGTCGAGGACACATTGGTATACGTCCGCACTCGCCATAACATAGAATTACAAGATCCTATCGTCGAGGACACATTGGTATACGTCCCCACTCGCCATAACATAGAATTATAAGATCCTATCGTCGAGGACACATTGGTATACGTCCCCACTCGCCATAACATAGAATTACAAGATCCTATCGTCGAGGACACATTGGTATACGTCCCCACTCGCCATAACATAGAATTACAAGATCCTATCGTCGAGGACACATTGGTATACGTCCGCACTCGCCATAACATGGGAATTACAAGATCCTATCGTCGAGGACACATTGGTATACGTCCGCACTCGCCATAACATAGAATTACAGTCCTATCGTCGAGGACACATTGGTATACGTCCGCACTCGGCATAACATAGGGTACAAAGTCCTATCGTCGAGGACACATTGGTATACGTCCGCACTCGCCATAACATAGAATTACAAAGATCCTATCGTCGGACACATTGGTATACGTCCCCACTCGCCATAACATAGAATTACAAGATCCTATCGTCGAGGACACATTGGTATACGTCCGCACTCGCCATAATATAGAATTACAAGATCCTATCGTCGAGGACACATTGGTATACGTCCGCACTCGCCATAACATAGAATTACAAGATCCTATCGTCGAGGACACATTGGTATACGTCCGCACTCGCCATAACATAGAATTACAAGATCCTATCGTCGAGGACACATTGGTATACGTCCCCACTCGCCATAACATAGAATTACAAGATCCTATCGTCGAGGACACATTGGTATACGCCCCCACTCGCCATAACATAGAATTACAAGATCCTATCGTCGAGGACACATTGGTATACGTCCCCACTCGCCATAACATAGAATTACAAGACCCTATCGTCGAGGACACATTGGTATACGTCCGCACTCCTCATAACATAACGGCACAATACTTTATCGTCGAGGACACATTGCCTTACGTCCCCACTTCCCATAACATAACGGCACAATATCCTATCGTCGAGGACACATTGGCATACGTCCCCACTCTCCATAGCATAACGGTACCAGACCATATCATCGGGAACACATTGCTATACGTCCCCACTCTCCATAGCATAACGGCGGCACAATATCCTATCGTCGAGGACACATTGGCATGCGTCTCCACTCTCCATAGCATAACGGCACAAGGCCCTATCGTCGACGACACATTGGTATACGTTCCCACTTCCCATAGAATAATGGCACAAGACCCTATCATCGAGGACACATTGGTATATGCCCCCACTCCCCATAACATAACGGCAAAATACCGTCGACGATACGATCGACGTGACGTAGGCATACGTCCCCACTTCCCCATAACCTAACGGCACGAGACGCTGTTGTCGAGAACACTTTGGCATACGTCCCGAATCTCTATAACACAGAATCCTTTAGTTGAGGACACTTCGGCGTACGACCATTCAACTCCACATAACATAACGACACGAGATCCTGTCGTCGAAGATACATTGGCATAACTTCACACTCTCCATAGCATCATGGCACAGGACCCTTTCGTCGAGGACACATTGGCATAGGTCCCTAACAACATACGTCCGCACTCCACATAACATATCGGTACAAAATCCTATCGTCGAAGACGAATTAGCTTTCGCCCCCACTTCCCCATAACATAACGGCACAAAACCCTATCGTCTAGGACACATTGCCGTGCTTGCCCACTCCATATTGACATACGGCCCAGTCCCCATAGCATTGGAATAGAATGCCATATTGTCGCGGACAACATGGCACACGTAACATAACGGCACAAGTCCCTATTGTCAGTGTCCCCGTCGGTCCGTCGGCCCGAGGATTATATTGGGAAAGGTGGATTGGCTGGCATCGTCCCCACTCCTCGTAGCACTTCTACATTTAGTATTGTGACATATAGATTTATATTTGGTCTCTCGTGCCTCAATGTAAATGTAGCTCCCTATTAATTCGCTCTACCATTACTATAGAAGAAATACGTTACACGTTTCCTTTGAAATTCGAAGTACTTGTTATGATGTGTATGTTTTGTTCTGAAGACAGGTTCTATAGCGCACTGGATACTGTTACCAGGAGTCATTGAGTGGTGTTCGAGCATTTAAGGGCTTCCTTCCCACTTGATGGTCAAATTCAGTCATTTTTTTTTATTGCATAATTTTCTAATTCGACACATTGAACCTTTCTTTCGGTAAACAAAACGAAATTGAAATCAAAACTGTACGCACAACGCATCGGTTTGCTCTCAGAGATGCGAAAATTTAACAGGATTAGCGCGACTCCGCGAGTACCTCGATGATTGCCCAATTAACATCGTGAGTGTATTCCAGGGTTCATCATTAACCGTTACCGGTAAATAAATAACTGCGTTGGTGTATTCATGTTATACGTTTATGAATGCATAACACTAATTATATAATGAATGCATTATCTGGAAACAGCCTGTAACAGTGCTTGGAGTGTGTATCGGGGTACAGGATGACAGGCTACGCTCTAAGTTGCGTGAAAGCCAAACGATCATATTCTGCATTAAACAACCCTCTATTCGGTGACATCTAAAAGGTAATGCGTCTGATCTTGTTTAGGGTTGAGTATTTTGTTACGGACGTTCTCTTCTTGGGGCGTTGTCACTCAGGGCGCTATATATTTCTTATTGTCGTCATCCGCATGCTGTTTCATGTATGGCTACTGTTGTTCTGCGTGCATTTATATTCGACCGTCGGTTTTTGTAGGACAGTGGAACAGTTGACTCTCAATATCAAGGTATCGTCGTTGTTGCCATGCTTATTTGATTTCTAAATGTGTCAGTGACGTTTTGGCCGAATGTTATATATGGATAGTTTGTCTTGACCATAATGTTTTGTAGGGCTATGGTGCAAACGGCCCTCAATTACAAGCGTCTGGTCCGTCATTCATAATTCAGCCGTCGTCCATTAGAGACTATCCGCGTCCATAATCCAAAGACCTATTCCATATTCCATATAACAGTATTAGCACCAACTTCAAAAAGACAATCATAGTATACAGAAACATAGGTTTGTTTCCTGAAAGAGAGAAGCAGTCAACAGTTTTCAATGATGCCGGCAAGACACCATGATGTTCCAAAAATATCAAATTCGCATCGCTGATCAGTATTCTTAATCCATAATATTCGTTCTAAAGTCGTCATCTAAAGAATGATATATCTCAGTCACGCTTTGATTGTAACTGTTCACATGAGTACCATGAGGATCTTGAAGTACATGGGTTCATACGGCCCCTAGCCCCGGGTTAAGCGGAATTAGACACAAGTTACGAAACGTAGCGCCATAGATCTTGCTCGCTACGCTCGTATTTTGCTATCAGCATGCGATATGTATCGCCAAATTTGAGAAACTTTGAGTGGAGGCGCTTGGTGGCGTAACCCTGTGTTATAAGTTTCTGCACCAATGTTTTGTGACGTTGATTAAAATCGTCACATTTAACACAGGATCTAGCTAATGCTACTAGGCGTGATATGTATTCGCCATATTCAGGTCCCACTGGAATATTACTGTCCAGAAAGGGATAGTTTACGATGTCGAAATTGTAATCATCTCTTTTGTCATACAATCGACGAGAGAGAATGCCCGCTTCGTTTTTATAGAGATATAGGTCTAAATATGATGTGCCTGTAGGGTTATCTGTAGTTTCCTTCAAATCCAGTGAACGTGGATATATATCCATCACTGCGTCATTTATATAGCGATTATCCACAGCGAGAAGATCGTCTATATAGCGTCTGGTGAATGAGAAGGAACGGGCTTTGAATGAATCGGCTTTTGAAAGCGCCTGCATATAGCCATATTCATAAGAGAACAGATACAGGTCAGCCAATAGGGGTGCACAATTAGTACCCATTGGAATGCCTATATGCTGTTGATATATTGTGTTGCCAAATGTCACATAGATATTTTTAATGAGAAATTCAAGCAACTCTATAAACAAAGAAACATCCCATGAATGATATCTCTTGTAGGTAGTCGAGCTAAAGAATGCTTTATGGCTTCCGACATTAATATATCTACGATCAGTTTTCTTGAACACAGATACTATTAATGAACTTATACGGTCAATAAGGTCCTGATGAGGGATTGTAGTATAGAGAGTCGAGAAATCCCATGTGGATACATGTCTGTACGGTATGTGACCTTCAGCATCAAGTTCTTCCGTAATTACAAGCGTCTAGTCCGTCATCCATAATTCAGCCGTCGTCCATAAGAGAATATCCGCGGCCATAATCCAAAGACCTATTCCGTATTCCATATAACAGTATTAGCACCAAATTCAAAAAGACAATCATAGTATACATAAACATAGGCTTGTTTCCTGCAAGAGAGAAGCGGTCAACAGTTTTCAATGATGCCGGCAAGACATCATGATGTTCCAAAATATCAAATCCGTATCGCTGATCAGTATTCTTAATCCATAATATTCGTTGCAAAGTCGTCACCTAAAGAATGATGTATCTCAGTCACGCTTTGATTGTGACTGTTCATATGATTACCATGAGGATCTTAAAGTACATGGGTTCATACGGCCCCTAGCCCCGGGTTAAGCGGAATTAGACACAAGTTACGAAACGTAGCGCCATAGATCTTGTACGCTACGTTCGTATTTTGCTATCAGCATGCGATATGTATCGCCAAATTTGAGAAACTTTGAGTGGAGGCGCTTGGTGGAATAGCCCTGTTTTATAAGTTTCTGTAACAGTGTTTTGTGACGTTGATTAAAATCATCACATTTAACACAGGATCTAGCAAATGCTACTAAGCGAGATATGTATACGCCATATGCAGGTCCCACTGGAATATTACTATCCAGAAAGGGATAGTTTACGATGTCGAAATTGTAATCATCTCTTTTGTCATAAAGTCGACGAGCGAGAATGCCCGCTTCATTTTTATAGAGATATAGATCTAAATATGATGTGCCTGTAGGGCTGTCTGTAGTTTCCTTCAAATCCAGTGAAGGTGGATATATATCCTTCACTGCGTCATTTATATAGCGATGATCCACAGCGAGAAGATCGTCTATATAGCGTTTGGTGAATGAGAAGGAACGGGCTTTGAATGGATCGGTTTTTGATAGCGCCTGCATATAGTCATATTCATAAGAGAGCAGATACAGGTCAGCCAACAGGGGTGCACAATTAGTACCCATTGGAATACCTATATGCTGCTGATATATTATGTTGCCAAATTTCACATAAATATTTTTAATGAGAAATTCAAACAACTCTATAAACAAAGAAGTATCCCATGAATGATATCTCTTGTATGTTGTAGAGCTAAGGAATGCTTTATGGCTTCCGACATTAATATATCTACGATCAGTTTTCTTGAACACAGATACTATTAATGAACTTAGACGGTCAATAAGGTCCTGATGAGGGATTGTAGTATAGAGAATCGAGAAATCCCATGTGGATACATGTCTGTACGGTATGTGACCTTTGGCATCAAGTTCTTCCGTAAGACATTTTGAGTTTTTCAATATCCACATACATTCAACGCCAGAGTTCATAGAAATAGTGGCGCAATACCTTTCCCAAAATGCTTTTACCTCCTGAAGGGCCCTCGTCAATAGGGTTGAAAGAAGCTTGGTGGTGCAGCTTCTAGAACCAGCTATGAATCTAACTTTGTATGGTGATTTATGCATTTTGGGAGTCCAGTATAGTTTTGGTATGTCGTTATGATTGGTTGGAAGACAAATACCTCTTTCCCTGAGAAACTTTTTGTGATTGTTAAATAAATCTTCCAGTCTGAGAGTAAATGCAGTTTGGGAGTAAGTAGACGTATTTGATGAAGATATGTCTACACTCAATTCTTTAACCAGCACCTGGTATTAGTAATATTTACATATGAATATTATATTATTCGGAGCTTTGTCTGCTGGGACTATGACGAATTTACTCTGGAGATTTGCTAGAACTTCTTGCGAATTGAGGTTTCTCAGTACTTGTTTTGCTTGGGGAAGAGTACTTCTATCAATATGGCGGATTGTTTCAACGACCTTTAGCATCAAGTTCTTCCGTAAGACATTTTGAGTTTTTCAATATCCACATACATTCAACGCCAGAGTTTTTAGAAATAGTGGCGCAATACCTTTCCCAAAATGCTTTTACCTCATGAAGGGCCCTCGTCAACAGGGTTGAAAGAAGCGTGGTGGTGCAGCTTCTAGAACCAGCTATGAAGCTAGCTTTGTATGGTGATTTATGCATTTTGGGAGTCCAGTATACTTTTGGTATATCGTTATGTTTGGTTGAAAGACAAATATCTCTTTCCCTGAGAAACGTTTTGTGGTTGTTAAATAAATCTTCCATAGTAAATGCAGTTTTAGAGTAATTAGACGTATTTGATGACGATATGTTTACACTCAATCTTCAACCAGCACCTGGTAATAGTAATATTTACATATGAATATTATATTATTTGGAGCTTTGTCTGCTGGGACTATGACGAATTTACTCTGGAGATTTACTAGGATTTCTTGCGAATTGGGGCTTCTCAGTACTTGTTTTGCTTGGCGAAGGGTACTTCTGTCAATATGGCGGATGGTTTCAACGAACTTGCTCTTGGTGAGGTCCAGCCAATCAGCGAGTACTGTAGGTTCAACTTTTTCTCGCTTAGACCAATCATTAACGTACTGTTCCAAAGCAGACAGGACTATCTTCTGGTCGGCCTTCAGATTTATATTTAAGGTATCTCCTCTGCGGATTGATTGAAATTGTAGTTTAAGGGCCGCTTTCCATACGGATTTCGCGGCCCATCAACTCAATGTTTTATTTAACCTTCACGGCACATTTCTTCGTTAATTTAAGATCTTTTGCAGCACTACAAGATCTTTTGCAGCGCTCTGCGGATTTGATTGAAATTGTTATTGTTATTCATTATTTAATTACTTATTTTAATATCTAGCGCTGCAAAAGATCTTAAATTAACGAAGAAATGTACCGTGAAATTTAAATAAAACATTGAGTTGATGGGCCGCGAAATCCGTATGGGAAGCGGCCCTTAAACCACAATTTCAATCAAAAGTCTTCGACACGCTCAGCTTTCTTCGACGCTTCCTCATATTTCATTTTTGCACTCGGTGAACAAGGAAAACTATTCTTCATATGATGAAAATTTGACATGATTGTTCTACACCAAGTAGGGAAAGAGGGGGGGGGGGGGACTCAGTTTAACTAGTTATTTCCTGATTGCCGTGATATATACGCTCAAATTTAGACCTATCCATTTTATTCTGTCTTGTTCAAATGGAAAAATCTAAAATGCCACAGAAAAAGACCAAAATTCGAAAAAAATGAGGCATTATATTTTGTTTTTTATTTATCCTACATGGCAAAGTAATCAACTCAATGACAACTTTGAAGATTTTCAAAAAATAAACGCTTGAAAATGGATGTTGATTTTCGATAATGACATACATTTAGATTTGAATAACTTTATCCCGGTCGACCCCGCAACCTATAAATTCACATATTTATAATTTCAGAGAAAGTTTGTTCTCCAGTAATTTTTACATCTCTGTGGATCATGTGAATAATTTACGCAAAAGCAATACAAATATCTGAGGGTGTGTGTAAATCCGCGAGTGGGATACAAGCCTTTAATACCTCACACGTATTCCCTGTAAGGCAGATGTGTGAATATGTGCCTTTCTACAGATAGTGAGCTGTCTCTAATATGAGTGATGCATAAAAACAAGATGTCTAATAGGTATAATGCCTGGTTTAGACAGCCAAACACCATGCTGTGTAGTCATTCATTGCGGGAAATCAAGTTGACCAGGCGGGATATGTTAGAATACAATAGAGAAACATATAACGGGATGGTTATTTGATACTCCCTTTTTAGGTTTTACACTTTTCGAGGCTTGTGCTTGATCTTTGCGCTAGTCCGACCACTGAGCGATTTTATTGTAGAGGGAGGGAATAATTCCGGTTTATTGTCGCAAAAAGCTTGGTTTTATTACATCCTTTAAAGTAAAGAAATGACCAGGCACGCACGAACCCGGAGGAAAACTATGGGATGAGGTGAACCCAAATCATTCAGTTTCTTCACGTGCCGAGAGATCTGAGACAATGAGCTCGGAGCATACTATCTCAAGGGTTGAAAATAAAATGAGAAATTTTACACCGTTTGGCTGGGAACCGTCGGAAATTGAATTCACACCTCGGGCAAACAAAAATAATAGAAATTGTTGTGGTTCGGAAGTCAGTTATGTGTCTCGTATATTCCAGTGAAAGTTAATGTGGGACTATAAATGATGCCACACGTTCGTGTCATGACCTAACCGAACTAGTGGAGAAAATATATACATATATATATACGTATATATCTTCGTGGAACTAATATAGTTTCAACACGTGCTAGATATCACCGTACGTAGATAAATATTTATAGTTGTTCAGTTATCACCCGTATACGATAATAATTTCGTACAAGTGAACTGATTGCACCTGATAGTTTAATATTAACATACGGCATGATCAGCTGCAACATTGCTCTATATTAGATGTGAATGAAGTTAGCTGACCTTGCTCGGTTGCCGACTTCCGTTCTTTTAACAAAACAGGGCTGAATACTGAACATGAAAAGGAAATCAGTATGCCATATTTCTTATTTGGAAATCCAAATAAAAAAGAGGGTTTAGCACAAGAAAAATATACAGTTAGGCCTATATACAAAAATGCGAGGACATTTGGGGAAAATGAGAGCAAGTGTAGTGATAATATAACAATGAAGTGAAAGTCGAACAGGAAAAATGAAGTTGAATGGTCCGATATTTATAAGTGGTTAATACAACTTAGGAAGTTGTCTTGCTGATACAGTTAAGATGAACGTGCAAAGCGCCGGGGCCCCCTCCGCTTTTAGGACGTATTATGTCTCCCCCAACTATGTTGGGGGACATCTAGTGTTTGTGCTGTCTGTCTGTCTGTCTGTCTGGATGTCTGTCCGTCCCCTTGCCTTGTCTGCAAGATATCTTGAGAACTACTGGATGGAATTTCACCAAACTTGGATGGAAGTTTCATTGGGATAGCCCCCTCATTTGATTAGGTTTTGGTGTGTGTGCGTGCATTCATCCGTGTCCGGTGTCCGTTCGTCCGTCCATCTACTTGTACATGTATATACAGGCCTTGTCTGTAAGATATCTTGAGAACTACTGGATGGAATTTCACCAAACTTGGATGGAAGCTTCAGTGGGATAGCCCCCTCATTTGATTAGGTTTTGGTGTGTGTACGTGCATTCATCCGTGTCCGGTGTCCGCCCGTCCGTCCGCCCATCTACTAGTACATGTATATACAGGCCTTGTCTGCAAGATATCTTGAGAACTACCGGACAGAATTCCACCAAACTTGGATGGAAGCTTCATTGGCATAGCCCCCTCATTTGATCAGGTTTTGGTGTATGTGTGCATGCATTCCTCCGTGTCCGGTGTCCGTCCATCCGTTCATCTACTTGTACATGTATATATAGGCCTTGTCTGCAAGATATCTGGAGAACTGCTTGACGGAAGTTCACCAAACTTAATTGGATGGAAGCTTTATTGAGATAGCCCTCTCATCTGACTAGGTTTTGGTTTGTGTGTGCGTTCGTCCATGTTCGGTGTCCGTCCGTCCGTCTGTCCATGTACTTGTGCATGTATATGTATATACAAGCCCTTTCTGCAAGATATCTGAAGAACTACTGGACAGAATTTCACCAAACTTGGATGGAATGTTCATTGGGATAGCCCCCTCATTTGATTAGGTTTGGGTGTGTGTGCGCATTTATCCATGTCCATCGTCCGTCCGTCCATCGTATATGTATATATAGGCTTTGTCTGCAAGATATCTGGAGAACTGCTTGACGGAAGTTCACCAAACTTAATTGGATGGAAGCTTTATTGAGATAGCCCTCTCATCTGATTAGGTTTTGGTTTGTGTGTGCGTTCGTCCATGTTCGGTGTCCGTCCGTCCGTCTGTCCATGTACTTGTACATGTATATGTATATACAGACCTTGTCTGCAAGATATCTGGAGAACTACTCGACGGAGTTTCACCAAACTTGGATGGAAGCTTCATTACGATAGCCCCTCGTCTGATTAGGTTTTGGTGTGTGTGTGCGAGCGTTCGTTTGTGTCCATCCGTCCGTCCATCTACTTGTACATGTATATACAAGCCTTGTCTGCAAGATATCTGGAGAACTACTCCACGAAATTTCGCCAAACTTGGGTGGAAGCTTCATTGCAATGGGCTCATCTGATTAGGTCCATCTACTTATACATGTATAGACAGGCCTTGTCTGTAAGATATCTGGAGAACTACTGGACGGAATTTCCCCGAACTTGGATGGAAGCTTCATCGTGATGGCCTCTGGTGAACTTCACCAGACTTGGATGGAATCTTTATTGGAATGGCCTCCGCATCTTATTATGTTTTGGTGTGTGCGCGTGTTTGGTGTTCATCCGTCTGTCTACTTGTACATGTATAGACAAGCCTTGTCGGTAAAATATCTGAAGAACTACTGGATGGAATTTCCCCGAACTTGGATGGCAGCTTTATCGTGATGGCCTCCTCATCTGATCAGGTTTGGTTTGTTTGCGTGCATCTGTTTTTGATGTCCAGCTTTGTTACATGTATGTACAGGACTACTCTTGTCTACAAGATATGTGGAGAACTACTGGATGAAATTTCACCAAACTTGGATGGAAGCTTCATTGAAATGGCCTTATGATCTAATTAGGTTTTGGTGTGAGCTAGTGCTTGCGTGAGTTCATGCAAAATGTGCTTATCTGTCTGTCCAATTTTTGTTCACTCCATATCTTGGAAACAACTGAAGACAGATGCATGAAACTTCTATACGGTACAGCATGTATACTATAGGTGCGGCTCTTGTATGTTTTGCATCTTTCCTATAATGTGATCAGTTTCGAAATAGTTGATGCTTCACAATTACATGTGTTTCACATTGGTTGGATGTTGTAGATGTCGGCAATCCATTCATTGCTATATAAATCTCGACTCCTCACTGGGTTACTGCAACAATGAAAATCGCCTCTTTGTAATTAATATTTTTAGATGCGCAGCTTTGTTTAGGATACTTATTGCTACATTCGTTTTATAGCACTTTCCCTTAAATTATGTGCCCACTCAAGGCAAGGTGGGAGGTTGGGGGAGACGTAT
Source organism: Hanleya hanleyi (assembly GCA_036873755.1). NCBI lineage: Eukaryota > Metazoa > Mollusca > Polyplacophora > Lepidopleurida > Hanleyidae > Hanleya > Hanleya hanleyi. The sequence continues at coordinate 26,602 of JAVTVY010006977.1, forward strand.
GTTTTTGCTTAAAAAACAACCAGCATAGGCTTCATGCAGGAGCGGCACCTCAAGGGTCAAAGCGGAACCTCTAGTTTAAATAGCATCTGGATTAAGGAACAACCCATTGAAACAATCAGTGGTGAAAACAAGCAATTGATTATAATGGTTCTCAATAGGCTTCTGTTCAGCCATCGTATCGTATCGTTCGTATATTCCTCCTTTATGTAGGAGCACCTCCTTCTGGGGTACAAGTCAAAGTTTCACAGTCATGATAAAAAGAAAGGAAAGTATATACACTATATCTACAGGTCAGGCACACGCGTAGACTACCCCAGCATATCAGATATCAGAGTTCATCAGTTCGTGTCGTTGATGATGCATGGTGTAGAGGAACCGTCTCAGGACTTGCTCCGCTCTCACAAGACAGGTATAATGGTGTAGTACTGCAGAGGTATCTATAATGAATGCAGTCACTGCCTCTTGGTCGATGAAGATACTTTGAACTGTGTCCTTACAGGGGGGGGGGGGGCACAAGGAGTTCAACAGCAGAGAGAGAAACTTTTGGCGCAGAGATTGGAGGATACTACATCTCACTAGAAAGTGCGACCGGCCGGCATAGAAGGCATATCGAGTTAACCTCATACTGGTTGAAGGCCGCCTTATTGGACTGCAGAGTATATGTCCCGGTGATTAGCCTCAGCTGGACTGGAAGTGATCTAATGTCGGTATGGTTCGAGGATGCTGATCTAACTGATGGATGAGGTTTGCCGATAGCAAAATCACTGGTCACAAGATACCTCAAGGAGGTGTAGAATTTGGAGTTGGTAAGAATTCTTTGTAGCCAGTAGGACATAACCGCTTTCTCAACTGCATTTTTCCAGGCAAGTTTCCCAGGAATATTATTCAGAAGGGAATGGATTGAAGGCAGGTTGTATCTAGCCAGGATTTTTCTGGCTTTGCTAAACCAACTTTTCTTGTCAAATCCTTTAATGACAACTTGTCGGACACAGATGTCGTATAGGCTTGTGTCTTCGTCGGCACAGATGTTCCTCAGTAAGGATAACATGCGCAAGTGAATTCTTGGTTCAACTGGGAGAACACCAAGGAGTATGAATGGAGCTGGTTGAGCAACACGATCTGAAAGTGAGAGAATCTGCTTCAGCACTTTGCGGTAAAAGGTTTCCATCAGATCGATATCGCCACGGGTCAGTAACAGTGTCTCTGTACCATGAAGTAGAACTGGCATGACGTAGGTGTCCAGTAGGTGCGAGGATGACAGGGGATTCAATGCATTAACCCCATGTAGACCGGTTCCTATAAGGGAGTATAGGGTCCTTCTAGCATTGGTTATGTTACCTAGAACTGTTGCAGTAGCTTTTGTTAGAGAGTTGTCTCTTTGGATTCCCAGATGTGCTGCTGATTCCGACATCGGGATACTTCTTTGATTCAGGGTGAACCGAGAGTCGCTAAAACTATTTGTACTTGTAGCAGTTGACAAAATGGCACTTTTCACTGGTTGAAGCTCGTAGAAATGATTCACACTGTAATTGGCAGAGATGTCAAGGAGGCCTTGAAGCTGCTGATCGCTATTGGCTACAAGAGCCACATCGTCTGCACATGTTGGAGAGGCGCATGGCGTTAGCCCGATTCTGGTTCCCAGTCCACCTGCGTTGAGTTGTTGGAGAAGGTCGTTTATGAAGATCTTATAGAAGTCTGTGGAGAGGACTCCTCCTTGACGAACCCCTTGTAGAATTGGGACTGGGTTGGACAATGAGTTGTTCCATTTGACTTGTGATTGGGCTTCACGTTGAATGTCGGTAAGAAGAAGCCACAGCGAACCTTGGATGCCAATTCCATAGATTTTCCTGAAGAGACTTTCATGCTTTACAGTGCCAAAGGCAGCTTTGGCGTCAAGGAGTGCAACATAGGAAGGATGTCCCCTGCCTTTGGAATCTAAAACAGCTTCCTGAAGTACTAGCGCACTACACATCGGCGAGACCTTTGCCGTGAATCCAAACTGAAGAGGGTGTTGGGCTTGAGCAACGGCCACTTGAATTCGGTCTCGTAAGACTTTTTCTAGAAGTTTTGAGATTACTGGTGTCACGGTAATGCCCCTGTAGTTTGAGGCAGATGATTTGTCTCCTTTTTTCTTGTAGATAGGTGTTAATATGCCCGTTTTCATACATTCTGGAAGAGCTTTTTGCTGGAGAACTGCATTAAGGAGCCTCCGTACTTAATATGCTCAGCAGTGACACCGTCATCATCCGGCGATTTTTCAGACTTTAGCTTGGATATAGCTGCACAGACCTCTATTTCCGTTACTGGAGGAATGGATGAAGACTGATGGGTGCAGAGTTGTTGGATGACGAGCTCGTCAAACTTCACTTCGGCACAGAATTTCTGGGGATGAATTTCTTTGATAGTCGGTGTACTCAGCTGGCTAAAATGTCTGAACCAGCCGTCTATTATGGCATGACTTTCGAAGGAAACGTCTTCTACCCACAGGCGGTCGAGTTGCGAGGATTTAGCCTGTCGCTGCCTGCGGATAAGACTGTAAAATAAGGGCCGATCAGAGAATTCAGCACACATAAGTTTCTGTAGTTCTGTTTCTCTTGATAAGGCTGCAGCCTTACGTTGGGCACTGCGCAGATTCAGCCTGGTGCCCCGCCGAGACACAACAGTAGGATGTTGGTGATCTTGTGGAGAACCGCTGTGCTTCCAGGCCCAGTGTGCCGCTTTCTTTTTGGCTACTGCATCGGCAATTTCTTCATTCCACAGGCGTGATGCCCGACATCTGTGGGCTGGTAGCGGTGGACATGCGCCAATAGCTGCAGTTGTGAGGGAGTGGCACAATTTTGAGTATGCCAAATGGATATCAAGCTGGGATTTGTAGAGTAGCTTACTATCTTGAAAGTGGGCAGACAGGCCTTCATGATATGTTACTTGGTCGACTTTTCTCCAATCGATTTTACGGCTAGGTGTCGGGGTAACGGGAGTATCTGCCTTAGCGGTCTCCATGAGCAGTACAGTGCTTAAAGGGTGATGGTCAGAACTATTCCTGTGTAGGTCTGCAAGTCTGGAAACTTCTCTAATAATATTGGTGGTTTTAATGGAGTAAAGATAATAGTCAATCGTGGAGGAGTCTCTGCCATTTGGATGTTCAAAAGTAGGACCAGAAGTGGCGAACTTCAGGCTGCAGTCCTGAATGAAACTTTTGAGCATTGTCTTCTCTGGTGAGGGAACACTAGATGTCAGGTCACAGTTGAAGTCTCCTGCTAAAATAATATGATGAGAAGACTGGTAGGTTGTTATAATTTCAAACAGCCGGTCAAGGGTTTCTCTGTATTCAATGTCAGAGGATGTTCCATTCCTAGACGGCATGTAGACTGAAGCGAGCAACACTGCAGCTTTGCTAGTGGAAACAGTGACACACTGAATGCGAGAATTTCCATCGTTTGTGGGTCGAACAGTGTGGTTGATGGATCTTTTCCAGAGGATGGCCACACCGCCATACCCTCTTGGCTTCTGTACTGCATTAATGGGGTCTGCATCGTCCACAGCTTTCCCACCTAAGGTAACCAAGGGGTCCAGTTCCACTAGTTTTGTAAGCTGGAAGTTGAATAACCAGTGTTCTTGGATACATAGAATGTCAGTGTTCCGAAGCAAATACTGAATACAGTCCTGATTGGTAACTACATTTTTGCAGTTAAACGTGGTCAGATTGATCCGATTATCTGGTCAAACTGGACTGTTGGAGAGGGAGATTAAGTTGGTAGGTTCTGGCTGGGGCGCTGACATAAAAAAGACTGATCCTGTTGGTTTTTCGAGGTTTCAGGGTTGACAGAAGGATGTACATGCAGGTCACTTGAAGCCTCATCTGGCATGTGTAAGCCAGCACCAGCTATTGCCTGTGGGTCAGGAGCAGTCTCTCGAGTTGCAACAACCCCCACGGAGATATCACTGGTAGAGTCCGAGTCGCAGGTAGGAGAGACCACATTCTGCGGAGTACAGGTGACAACTGGGTCAGGAGTCCGACTCTGGGGAGGAGTATAATTTTGGTTATGGACGCCTAGCTCGACCGGTTGCTCGTCTGCACAGAATAACTGTGGGACTGTAGGGGTGCTTGAGGTCACGTTAGAATTTCTATAACCAGCCGCGGTTCCTTGTCGTTGATTTGGTAAGATGTTATAAGGAGCAGGGTCCCTTGTAGGCATTGGCCGATGGAAAAATCTTCCATGGTTTGACGGGGCACTGTGTTGGAAAAGTTGGGATGCAGTTCTGTACGTTGGAGACGGTGGACAAAAGAGATATGGAGCAGGAAATGGCGATATATGTTGGTCATGGAAAGGAAACTGTAACGGTGAAGAAGGGAAGTGGGAGTGGTGAAACTGCGTCGGTAGGAATGGTACAGGAACTGTATGGTGGACTTGAGGGAACTGTATGGTGGACTTGCCATCTAGACATGGTTCGTATCACAGAGCTGAGATACGACAGAGAGTTTATCGGCCAGGCCGAAGACCAGTCGTTATATTAATAGGTTTTCCGAACAGCATTCTTAATCCCATGACCTCTCCGAATATGCCCATATTTGAGCGAATTAAGCGCCAGGCAATGTGTCGTATATTCGTCCCGTCTGGTTGTTCTGAACTGAGATGTTCGTATCCGTGTATGTTTTTACCTAAGCGACGCCACGATGTCGTTTGCACCCGGAATTCAAAGGGGTTCATCCTTCAGTTTCTTATCCTCATAAACTCGGCTTGATGAGGTCAGTATGTGGTTCAAGTTGTGGACCGAGAGGACAATATTCACCGAGGCTGAGGCCGAAGACCGTGGTGGATATTGTTCTTTCAGGTCCAGTAACCATATACTGACCGCATCAAAAGATTAATTATATATGACCCAGATGTTTTCTAACTTTCTCGTTAAGGCTTGTATCCCACCCGAGCGGATTATCACACACCCTCTGAAATCTATCTTGTTATTACGTAAACTATGCAGATGCTCCATGCAGATATTTATATATTATTGGGAAGCAAATTTCCCCAAAATTATAAATATGTGAATTTATTGGTTGTGGAGTCGGCGGGATTAAAGTTATTCCAATTTAAATGCAAGTCAACATCGAAAGTGAGCTTCCATTTTGAAACGTTTATTTTTCGAGAAGTTCAATTTTTTTCCATTCAATTGTTAACTTTGTCGAGTAGAACAACCCTTCAACAAAATACCATTGCCTCAGTTTTTAAAAACTTGGCCCAGATCTTTTTCTGTGGAATTTTATGTGTTTTCAATTGAACAAAATTGAATAACATGCGATGGATATAATTTGAACATTAATATCTCAGCAACCAGAAGAACCCGGCACCACTTTTCTCTTTACCTAGTTCGGCCTAACCATGCCAAATGTCGAATCTCTATGATCAAAAATTACCCATATATATACAGTTTAACTTATAAAACTAAAATCAACTAACAGAATAAAAACGAGAAACAGATTTGACGAGAAACAGATTTGGGCATATTAACTGATAGTGATGGCCCGGGCATACATCGCTGATGTGACTAAAATTGTCAATTCCATTTTGATGTTACTATTACGATGAAATTTCGCTTGGCGAGCTCGCGAGGAATAAAGCCACAGGGGTTCTGATTGGCTGAAGCTCTGCTGGTATTAGGCAGTGAAAAGGTCCGGGTAAATACCTTACGATATTTAACCGGAAACGTACGGTGGCGCTTCGAAAGAAGGATAACTTCATTTCATGGGTCAAAGTTTTGAATTTGCCGTCATGCGCCCCCCTCCCCCCGTTGCTGGTTGACTATAGAAGGTTATATCCTAAGACAGAGCTTTGGAATCTGGCATTGTGGAATATGAACTATCTGGATGTTACAGAGCGATTTATTTCTTAATCAAAACGGTATGAAATGTACTTTGCTGTCTAATTTATAGCCGTTGGCTGTTGTGTACCGGTACCGAAAAAGCAATTAGTACAGTAGAGAAAACGAATCTATGTGTACTATTCCTCACTTAATTAATTAATTAGTTAGTTGTTTATTAGAAATAATAATGATAAATTGTTTATGGGAGGATAATTCGAGTTGGCACCCACTTAAAGAAAAGACCACACAGAGTAATCGGTGTTAATTATGATTTGATCGACTAGAAGGGTGTTCGTCTTAAGTTTTCGTACATCAAAGGACATCACATAGTATTCATGTATACCTTATAATGTAAACATAGACTTGAAATTTAAATATTAACATCAAAAGCCATATACGAAAGAGGCGACGTACTTGCATGTGATATAATACTGTGCGAAGTGAAAGCAACATTTTCATTATTTTAAACATGGATGTGCGAAATGATGACCGACCGCGCGCTGACGCAATCCACGTGATGTTTATTAACGGAAGTATTGTCGGAATTTTCCGGAATCACATGAAAATAACTCATTCGCGACTGCTCGGACTATTCCGTCGAAGTCCTAGTACCTCGCGTATTAATGGTGTAAGGATTTTGCACCGTGATCCACCGCATATGAGGCACACCACAGGATGTGTTTTCGCTCACATAGTTCTCGTTGTATTTCTCCGTTATCAGGAGATAAAATATATATCTAAATGAAATGGATATTCCCGTGATTCTTCTCTTTTAATTTGAGGTGTTTCTTCAGGTTTTTCATCTCAAACTGACCTCCATGGTAACGGAAGTCATACAGCTGACGTGCGCTGTTCGAAGTTTCGGCGTGATACTGTGCTTTCAACATGGATTGCAATATGGATTCCTATAGCAGTGCGTCTCGCGGTACTATGTCCTACGAGACCGTGCCGAGTGGGAAATAGCTCATACGCGATCGCTCGACCGATTCCGTCGAAGTCATCTGCCCTCGCCTATTGATGGTGCAGAGATTGTACAGGATGAGATCCACCGGACGTGTGACACAGTACACACTGAAGGATTGTCCTATAGATAGTTGTATTTCTCACTTTCTACGGTTTCTAAATGAATTGAATTTTCCTTGATTCTGCCACTGAAGGATCTTGTCTAATTTGACGTGTTTGTCTTGGCTTTTCATCTCAAGCTGAGCTCCATGGCAACGGAAATCCTACAGCTAGCATGCGCTGTTGGGAGTTTCGGCATGATACTGTGCTTGAAAAGAGTTTCAACATGGATGTCAATATGGATTCCTACCAGTGCAGGGCGAGTCAATATATCCTACATCACAGTACAGACCCGAGTGGTAAATAGCTGCCCAAAGTAGTTCCTGCTCCTCCCAAATTGGAGATTCTCACAGCCCAAGTCATTCTTACGCGTGTAGATGACGATGGGATACCAAATGTCTGCTTGAAAAATCACTGTATAATTGTGAGAATGGCGCTTGACGAGTGAGTGAGTAAGTGAGTGAATAGGGTTTAACGTCGCTTTCAACATTTTTTTCAGCTAAATCACGACGGGGAAGGGAACGGAGGGGAGGTGCTGGGGTACCTACTTATAACAGAGCAGATCTAATGCTAATTTTTCAAGTCTTTGGTATGACCCGGCCTGGAATTGAACCTAGTACCTACCGCTTACGAGGCCGACGCTCTAAGCATTAGGCCACCGCAGTTCGATGGCGCTTGACGATAAGGAAAGGGAGCACATCTATAAGATAACATAATACAATAGTTAAATGACGAAATATGTTGAGATTGTCAGCAATCTAGTGAAACACGTGGCATGACGTAGTGCTCAAAACAACTTTTGATTGGCTAGCTAGGTCAATTTCAAATCAGCCAAATGGGACTTTTAAACAGTGGGTCTCTGAGGAATAGCTGGAAGACACCTTCTCCGGTATCATTTGATACTCAAAGTAGCCGATGTAGGAAGAGATAAGATGGCATAACTGAACGAACGACGAAAAAATGCCCCGAATGACAGTGAGCGAATCATAACTGCATGAACGATTAGCATATTTAGAACAATTCCCTTTGTTTTGCGTTCAGCGTTCATTTGGGTAGAGGGAATGTATGTATTGGTGGAGTAATCCCGGGGCTGAGAGCGTGTTAACGATATTTCATTTGCGTGCAGTGTATGAAGACAATATACGGAAGTCGTTCAGCTGACATGCGCTGTTCGGAGTTTGATTATCAATATCCATCCTCCGTACAAGTAAGCGGTCCATAAAGTTAGTTTCCAAGTATTCGACGCTTTTGGATCACACATATAGCAGGACCAAGGAAAGAATGCCCAGGAAACAATGTCCATTTTCGTATGTTTCTCTTTGAGAATATATATCTTACCTGAGTTGCAAATCAGAAGAAAATATCTTAACTGGGTTAAAAGAGAAGGCGGGCATTCTTTCCTTTTACACTTATATTCGACTTCGGCGCATCATGTCGCTGCATTTTTTGCTAATCTCTCAGACTGGATCATATTAACAACATCTCTATGCATGCCGAGCACCGGCGCAACCAGATGGAAAGTTTCTTTCGTGGTTCTTTAGAAGTATGGTGTTTAAACCTAGGAGATTATGACTGATATCTGGAAGTGATCTCGATGGAGTTTTTTTCCTGGAACTACACTTCCGAAGAAAATTACTCTCCGCCTCGACGAGCAGTCAGTTCTTTATGTTCCATTACTATCACTGCTTGAGATCATACCACGTTAAGGCTGTGATTAGTTTGTGGGGGATCACAAAAAATTCTGAACTGCGTTTACTGACTTTTCCCGAGCCTCCATCTATATCAAATATTGACTTGTATATATATATATACCTGCAGATATTGGCGTATATGGGCACGTATCCGGTTACATATCGCCAAATACCCGGACCGTTTAAATGCATATTCTGAATATGGAGCTTCATGCATATTCTGAATATGGAGCTTCAAGCAAGGATCGAATAGCTTATTCCTGGGGGGCTCGTCAACCGAAATTTCAAAGTACAATTTTAATCGATCTTCGAAAAATGAATATCGCGCTCACTGAAGAGAACATATATTTGATCTTGGCGTATATATAGTGATGTCGGCCGGGCTATCGTAACAATATCCAGGCTATTCGCCGTTGAACATATAGATCGGCTATCAATTGGTGTCTTCGACGATGTTGTTGTTAATGAAAATATATTATTTTTTTAGAATCCAATTATTTCCCACTTTTTCCTACACCATAATGACATATAAAAATACGTTCTATACAACCTACGTCGATCTGCATACACCTAAAAAGATATAGTAGAGAGGGAATATGTAGATCGGTGTAGGTCGTATAGAACCGGAACGCAATTGTATGATATCCACTGTGATCGTGGTGTGTGAAGTGGTGGGGAATAAGTAGATTTTTTAAACAAGAATAATGTATTTTTTGTAAGCCCGGCCGACATTACCTACGCCAATATCGACGATATTGTTCTCTTTCGGCTATCCAAATCTACATGTGAAAACCGCTCACTGTACTCATATATATACCAGGGCAAACAGGCGACTGGGTTCGAACACAAATTCGGTTTTCAAATTAAATATTAATATTTTAAAACAGTTATTTAAACATGTGATATATGAGATTTTCGATTTATCCTGGTAAATACGCATGGTCAGGGAGGATATTTCAAATGTCCAATCTCTTCACCTCTCATATCATGCGAATGGACATCGCAAATACCGTATCAGTAGTATAGTAAGGGCAAATTCTGTACCCGAAAAAGAGCGCCGATCGGGAACCCTCCAAATAAGGTAGAATTTACTTTTATGACATGCAGGAGTGTGAACATGATAGGACATGTACTGAAGTGTGACGTCATGTATGACGTCACTTCCGGTCTGCGTGAATCTGGCGTATGTATTCCTCCGCGGTGATGCGGTCTGGTGGTGATGCGGTCTGCCTCCGCGGACAGAAAGTAGTCCCAAATTCTCCGGCATTCTCCGGCAATCTTCAGGGGCGAGAGGGGTCCCTATTGTGCCGATTGGGTCGTATGAGGTATCAATGTGAAGCATTCGTGAAGGGGCATCTGTTGGGGTGGGTGTGGTGTTGAAATATCGTCATTCTGCGCATGTGTCACATCCGGTCACGTGACATCCTCGCAGCGCGGGTTATCGCCGGAAGTGCGCGGGTTATCGCCTGATACGCCTATGACGTCACATCCGTGTCAAAAGGTCACTACCGGCTCACAATCTGGAGTTATCTCCCCCTAGAACACCAGGGGGCAACGAGGGGGCCATAAAGGCGGTCATGAAGGTCAATACCATCAAATTAGCTTTTACTAACTACGGTATACAAAATAACCCAAACTCACAATGTTGTATGGAAGAAACACACATTTTATAACAGAAAACACAACATATATACAGCAGTTAATTCAGCCCAACAAGGCCGGTGCAATAGCCGCAGTACTCATAGAACATATATACAACAGTTAGTTCCTCTTATCATGCCTTATCAAAGGCGGTTGGTACCCATAAAATTGAATTGAATTATTGAACCTATATACAACAGTTAATTCGTTAGTCCGGTGCAATATCATCAGTACTCATAGAACATATAACTGTCTTATCAAAGGCGTTTGGTACAAATAAAAATCGAATTATAGAACAGTTCGTTAGTCCAGTGGAATATTCGCAGTGTTCGTATTTATCACTCTAAATGTCAAGATAGGTTGTAGTCACACCATCGGGCAAGACTTTGCGCTTGGGGTAGAAGTATGTGAAGGCGTCCCGTTCCTGGGTATACGAGCGCATCTGGTGGTCGATGATACGGAAACCTCGGTTAGTGCCACTCGCACTGGCCTGGCTCTGGAGGACATTCAGGTACAGGGCCTTGTTGATGTTGGAGTCGCGTCGACTCACCCCTTTACAACTGAATTTGTTGTCATCACCGTCACAAAAGTAAGTTTTCGAACACAGGGCGATCATGGCATCACCGCTCCACTCTAGTTTCAACAGGCTGGGCGTCCGCTTGTCGTAGGTGTAGTGGTCGCGTCGGGGTAGCCACTGGTCCCGTTCCGCCTCATATTGTGCACGTAATTCTGGTTTGACGAGTGACTCCCAGTCCGGGTTGGAAACGGCCATGTATGCTGAGTCGGTGTCCATTTCTATCAATTGCCAGTCTGATTGGTGGAAATACACGCATATGAAATCGTATATGAATTCCAGCATTCGCAGTTTGGCCAGCTGGTACACCATACATCCTATTTGGAGCGGCAGGTTATATGTGATGGTCTTTTTGGCTGACGTCACTTCGTAGGTGGTGTCGTCAATCATCTCCATGTGTCGGTATAGAGGCGAATTCACGCGTTTGCGGGCTTGTTTCGTGGTACAAATGTTCACGGTCACGTGACGGTCCTGGTTCGTTACCGTTTTTCCATATCCGCTGTTCCCAAGTAATTTCATCGTTTCCCCGATGATGGCTTTACTGGGGTCGGCGTCTCCTTGGCGACGGGCGGTAGTCACGTCGTTCGCGAACTTCTCAAAACAAGCCTGGGGGGTGAATTCTATGACTTGGTATATTTTCGTAATTTCCAGTCCGTGCCTCATATACCACTGAAGCAGAGGGGTACCGAGCAAGATTTTTTCGCCAAACATGCTGCCGATCAACATACGCCGTGGTCGCTTTAGGTAGTCGTGTTCTTCAGCGTATGCGCGCATATGGGCTCCGATATCATCTCGACTCACCTCGGTGTTTTTGAAGATGGGCGGACATTCGCCAAACTTGTCTTTCAAGTGGTCAGGGACGTGCAGATCACATTCCACGAATCCATGGAGGTCTCCCGTCTCAACAGTGCGTAGGATGTCGGTCATGGTGATAACAGTCCGATAATCCAGTAGTCGGTCGTGAGCGTGTAAGAACGAGTATAACTCAGGTTGACGACGTTGCATGTGGTGGAATTCGCATTCCCATAGCTGTTCATAGGCATAGCCCAGTCCACAAATGTAATCTCGATTCTGCTGTACTTCTTCACGTAAGGCGGCCGGGGTCAGTCCACGGCGCTCGTTATAGCGCCGTTCCGCGAACGAACACTCATGACCGTGCCAAAAACAGCCGTGAAATTGAAACAGGGTCGGTACTGTATTGATGATAGCAAATCCGTCCACGGGAAGGCGCCGATCTCCAATTCGCTTTTCCGTGTGGTTGCCTTGGTGACGGATAGTGACGCCTCGTCGCTGACTTTCCCAATCCAGCCATTGTTCTGCTTGATGTTTCGTAGATCGTTGAGCTCTGAATTCTCGACCCTCAGGGAGCCACCGCGTATAATGACCGGCCGGCATGGGTTTACTCAAACACGATAGGTAGAGGACATTGGCGTCGAATCCTATTATTTTCTCACACAATTTTTCTCCTCGGATATGGGTCAGCTGTTTCTCATGGTACCGATGGAATATAATACTGGGGCCGCCTACGATATTTCCTTTCAAACAGTCAAACATGTCGGCGTCTTTCTGATCGACGAGAGCGAAGAACGTGGGTAAATCCTGGAACAGATACCGCAGGGTCAGACCGGGAATGCTAACACAGTCTTTGAATACGTCGACACCCATATCTCGGTAGAAGGCGGACATTTTGTCGGTAGCTTCCAGAAAAGGGATGACATCCAAATTGTTGTAATAGACGAGAAAATCCCGGAGAATTTGCATTCCTTCACGGACCCACACCTGTTGCAGTTCGGTATACAGGGTGGTAGATAATGCTTCTCCTTTGAGATCGTTGTAAAAGGCCTCCTGGGGTGGTAAATGGGTTTCGTCCAGACGCTCGAGACTCGTCATGTAGTTGTAGGGAAAGCAACTTTTCCTCTCCGCGCAGTCGTGCGCTTTCACCCACTGTTCATATCTGTAATTCGGCGCCAGGTAATTACGTACATCTAAGAATCGGAGTGAAGTTGTGGATAGAGCGACGTGGTTGTTTGTCTTCTTAATAATGAATTTCACATTCCCAGCTTTAGCGAGGTACGGGTACAAGAATTCTTTGATTAAGTTCAAATCATATCGGCCCGAGTTAAATCCAAGGACGGGTAATTGGTTCATGTATTCCAATAAACGCAGTTTCAGTTTCTGCGCATAGGGTTTCGGTGGTTTGCGTTCATCACTTTCGTCTTCGTCATCGGTATCGT
>JAVTVY010006978.1:0-39441 GCA_036873755.1 Hanleya hanleyi
GTCCGATTGAACCGTTCAATCATGCCGTTCGACTGGGGGTGATAGGGTGTAGTCCTCGTTTTTCTCATCCCGAGTATGCGGCACATCCCCCGGAATACTCTGCTTTCAAACTGACGCCCCTGATCAGAGTGGATGGCCATTGGCACGCCAAACCTGGTCGCGAAGTGATCCACGACAGCTTGGGCAACCGTTGTGGCTTCCTGATTGGGCAAGGCCACAGCTTCCACCCAACGGGTGAAATAGTCTCCAATGACGACTACATATCGGTTCCCGCGACAGGTTTCTGCCAATGGCCCGAGAATATCAACAGCTGCTCTGTCTCCTGGATTTCCGGTCATCTGACCGCGATGAGGACCTCTGGGCTTCCGTCCCGCCAACTTCCTGCGATTACAAACGTCGCAACTCCGGCACCATTGCCGAACATCGGTCTGTAAACCAGGCCACATGTACGCCTGCCTCACTTTTGCCAGGGTTTTCTTCACCCCAAGGTGACCACCGGTTACACTGTCGTGACACTCTTTCAAGACTTTCCGTCTGAGGGAGCGAGGGACCACCAGAAGCCGTCGTTTCACTTCTCCTCGAGCGTTCACCCATCTCCGCACAAGCAAGGATCCACTCATCTCCAGTAGATCGAAGGCACCCCACAGGTTTTTAGTTACTGGCCCATATTGACTGATGTCCTCCCTGGCGGGTCGACTGCCTTTCTTTACCCCCTCCAGGACAGGCTGCAAGTCTGGGTCCGCGGCCTGAGCTTGACTGAAGTCTGCAGTCGGCGGTACGATCTCCGTAACACGGGCAGCTTCCTGGACCTCGGACCCTGATCGTCCACACTGCTTGCACGGGATTCGACTCATGGCGTCAGCATTTCCGTGCTTTCGTCCGGGTCGATGCTGGATTTCAAAGTCGTAGACTCCGAGAGCTTGTATCCAGCGAGCCAATTGTCCCTCCGATTCTTTAAACCGCATTAACCACCTCAAGGACCCATGGTCAGTGCGCAGTAGAAATTTTCGGCCAAACAGATAATGCCGAAAGTACTTGACAAAGTACACGACAGCCAGAAGTTCCCTTCTAGTCACACAGTAGGCACGTTCTGTTTTGGACAGCACCCTGCTGGCATAGGCTACGACCTTCTCCTCCCCGTTGATCTCCTGGGACAGGACGGCTCCAATGCCGAAATTGCTGGCATCTGTGTCCAGGATAAAGGGCTGTCGGAAGTCCGGCATCGTTAACATAGGTGCGGTCGTCAGCTTCTGTCTTAGGTGGTCGAATGCCGTCTGGGCTGTATCATCCCACATAAATACCGCCTTCTTCTCCGTCAGTCGATGAAGAGGGGCTGCTACCGTCGCAAAATCTCGTATAAAACGCCGGTAGTACCCACACAGGCCAAGAAAACTTCTGACATCCGTTTGGGAGACAGGCGTCGGCCACTCTCGTACAGCCCGAATCTTCTCCGGGTCGGTACCAATCCCGTCTTGCGTCACTATATGACCCAGGTAAAGGACTTGTCGTTTCCCGATGACGCATTTCGAGGGCTTCAATTTCAGGCCGTGTTGTTGCAGCCTCTGGAAGACTCCCTCCAGTCGTTGGATCATCTCCTCGAAGATCCGGCCAAAAACGATTATGTCGTCGAGGTACACTAAGCACGTCTCGTAATGGAAGCCTGCCAAAACTGCCTCCATTAATCGCTCGAAGGTTCCTGGAGCATTACAAAGCCCGAAAGGCATGGCCCGGAATTGGTACAGGCCCCGTCGAGTGGCAAAGGCGGTCTTACATCTGTCTTCCGGGGCTACTTCGACCTGCCAGTACCCCGACATCAGGTCGAGCGTATTCCACCAGCAGGCACCAGACAGAGAATCCAGGGAATCGTCGATTCTCGGCAGGGGGTAGGCATCTTTCTCCGTTACTTTGTTGAGGGCTCGGTAATCAACGCAGAATCGCATTTTCCCATCCTTCTTCCGTACCAGTACAACCGGAGCAGACCAAGGCCTATTAGATGGCTCAATGACTCCCCGCTGCAGCATGTCTTCAACCTGGTCGTCTATTATTCCACGGGCATGAAGGGGCGGACGTCGTGGAGGAATCCGGATAGGTGGCGCATTCCCCGTCTTGATATGATGTTGCACCATCGTTGTTCGCCCCAAATCACTGTCATCCTTGGCGAACAAGTGGGTGAAGCGAGTAACCAAGTCTTCTACAGCTAAAGCTCTCTCAACTTCCAATCCCTCACTGGACTGTTGTACTAAGGCCCGTAGGTGCGGTGGACATCTTGGGGTTGGCACCGTTGCTTCACCAGAGGCTGGACCATGCTGGCTGAAAGGCTCTGCAGTAAGTGGAGCTGAATTATCTACTACCTCCACTTCAGTCAAACTACCACACAGAGTGCCGGCTTGTACTATGGCAGGGTCAGTGGACAGGTTAAGGAACCGCAGGGTAACTTCATGGTCACGGTCAACTTCGGCCAGGGCTCTGGCCACCATGGTTCCAGTCTTCTGTGTGAACCCAATGATATTTTTCACCATTCCGACCTCCCCCGGTAGAGCACCTCGGACGGTCCCCGTCACCACTGCCTCAGCTCCAGCTGGTATAGTAAAAGTCTCCGTTACAGACACCCGATGGCATTCGTGGCTCCCCACGACCTCACACTGGATATATCGGCCGCCATACTTCACTCGATGCTTCTCCGTATCAATCGCAGTACAGTGGGTACTCAGGAAATCATAACCCAGGAGGGCATCCACGGTCAGTGTCCCAACAATCATCGTCTGAGTCCGGGTAGTCCCATCTATCGTGACCTTAAAGTCTGCTTCACCCTGTAGTGGCATACACGTACCATCGGCCATACGAATGGACGCAAAGGAGGGACTTCTCAATGCCGGCCTAAGTCGGGGACTCAGCTGGTTGTACACCCGCACGTTCAGAAGAGAAACTGATGCACCTGTGTCGACGCAGCACCACAATCCTACGGATCCCATCTTGGCCGGGAGATACAATCCGGCCTCACCAGAGTTATTCACCGTAGGAGGTTTCGGGGGAGGTTTCGGTTGTCTTGGGGGTTGATGATCGTCCGGCCTGCGCAACTCTGGACAATTCACACGGTAATGGCCGTCTCTTCCGCATGACCAGCATCCTGACGTACGATCATGGCTGTCGTATGGTTGTTGACGGTCACGTCTATGCCCCCATCTGGACTGGTATCGTCCTGGCCGTTGTGATCTTGGTGGTTCACTGTCCTCCTGAATAACTTCCTTTAACCTCTTCACTTCTTCCCGCAACCGTTGATTCTCAGTCTCATCCTCTTCAGGGGGTGCGGCTGCCTTATCTCCCTCTTCCGGGGCAGTGGACTTGGCTGTCGGCCAGGGTTTCCGACGCTGGGAGATCTTGAATGCCTCCAGTTCCACGGCCGCATGTACTGCCGCATCCAAGGTTTTAGGCCTAGTTTGCCAGACCTGAAACCTCAACTCGTCACCGATGGCGTCCAGGAACTGGTCCTTGCCTAGGGTATCCTGAACATCGTCTCCGGCGTCGGGATACGCCAGCTGTGCCAGGCGGATTAGTGCTTGAGCCAGGCCCGGAAGATCCTCTTCCCTCTCGCGGTGTCTAGACCTCAGCTGTGCCTTGTACATATCCATCTGATTAGGCGGGGCAAATCGCTTCTCCAAGGCTTCCTTCAAGCGGTCGTAGTCGGTACTTCCTGGTGCAGACTTAAGGCTGGCTAACACCTGTTGCGCTGACCCCCTTAAAGCGACGGCTAGGTATTGACCCTGTTGTTGGTAGGTCCATCCATTGATCACAGAGCAGTGCCCGAAGTGAGCCAAATAATCCCGCCATGGCGTGGTACCATCGTAGGTAGCGGCCTTCACCATCGTCGTCTTCGGCCGTCTAGGTTCCCCCATGGGCGTGGACGTCTGTAACGGGTGGTCCCATGAAACTGAAGGTGGTTCGTCCCGGCGTCTTCTTGGCGGTGATTCATCTCGCCTCGACGTCGTCCCCGATGCGGCTCCGTTTCGACCCCGTTCCAGTCCGGCCGGCCCAGAATGAGTGTAATCTTCTGCCTTCGGTGGAGTCATCTCCTCACTGGCACTTTGATTTCTCAGTATCGTGGACACCTGTCCCATCATGGCGGTCATCGCTGTGCATAATGCATTTGAGACATTACGCTGGTCTTCTACCTCTCGTCTTAGGTCAACGTCGGGTTGTTCAGGCACTGGCCCACGCCCTCTCAGTTGATCTTCAGATCGTGCCGTCAGGTCGGCCGGTGGTTCCAACAGCACCGAATCGAGTTCTTGCGTGGACCAGTCAAGAAGATTCTCAGATGCCAGAGTAGCTGTAGTCGCTCCCGGTTGTCGTAACTCCGCGCCGAAATCTTCAGTTATATTCATGGTTGTCTGGTCCGGATCCATGCTATCCGCCCAGCTTGGTCTCCTTTCCTTCGTCTCCCAGAAGTTGGCCATCCCACCGCTGCCACCAGTTGAAACGTTTCTACTTCTATAACGTGGGATAATGGATGTTTCAGATCCACAGAGTGCGCAGGGTCCCCAAGACAAACTGTCAGGCTACTGGGAACGCACTCGGGCACTGATCCTGGCCAACGAGGGAGTTCGATTCAACCTGTCACCTTGTCTGGATCAAGGAGGTTGGAAAGGAAGACCTGTAATGACAACCAAAGCAAACTAATGCAATACTGACATATAATTCTTTGAGCAGGTATACAGGATTCAAACCGTGGTAGCGTACAATCCCTGCAAAGAAGATCCCTACTCTATGAATTATCTGTACTCTTATAGTTATCATTAACCGAAGTTCAATAGAAAATATATACAAAACTATATATAGCCCTAGCTATAACGCGTTCAGGCCTGGTCACAGCCACAGTCTGGTCACGACCGGTTCTCTCATGGATGGGTCCAGCTTCTATCTTCCTTCCCCAGGGCTTTGCAGTAGGATCCAGCGTCTATCGTCCTTCCCCAGATATACGTGGAAAGGTCCAACGTCTGCCTTCCTTCCCCAGGTCTTCGTTCACTCCCGTATGGATGAACACTGCATCGTGTCTCGTCTCACACGACCTGGCCCTCCCGTGGTTATGTCCGACGTGTGTCTTCCTTCCCCCGGTCTTCCTCCCTCGGGTGGTATGGACTTCTCGTCGTCGTCGTGTCTCGTCTTACACGACTAAGCCTCTCCAAGCGTTGATAACCGTCAATGGATGCGGACGGCCTGGGCACGACAGTACTATCAGAGTACAAAGGCTTCTACGGCACCGGCCCGTCTCTCTGTAACACCGCAGGACTATTCAACTGCACGGCCCACCACAGTAGCAGACGGCACCCCTCGTAGGAATACACCCCCAGGCTTCAGCGACCCCGCTCACGGCGACTCACTCCGCGGCCCGGCTACAAGGACGAATCATCAAGGCTAGAGTTCACGGCTACACGGTCCACATAGGATCGGACATCGATAACACACGGTGGATAGGCAGGCACCTGGTCTAGTAACCCTCTCCCTATACTACTGTACGGGCACCTGGAATCGGCACCCTCCTTCTATACTACTGTATGGTCAACTAGTATAGGAACCCTCCTTCTATACTACTGTATGGTCAGTTGACCCTTGAACCCTCTCTCTCTATACTACTGCATGGTCAACCGCAATAGATGGGCATCTGGTCAAGGATTCCCCCTCTATATACTACTGTATGAGACAGTAGTAATCTATCATTGGCCGTGAATTACTCCATATATGTACAGGGTGGTGAGAGACTATGCTTATGGAAGCGTGAATGGATAATCGTTTATCGTACGATTGTCTGGGTAGGTGTATATATATCAAGCTATAGGCTCGAACCTATAGCTTGTGGGTGTTAGCGTGAATGTATTTCAACCCGTGGGTTGTGGTTTAAATACATGCGTGCATGAATAATTGTTTATGTAGGAACTGTGTATGATATGGTTTTAGCTATATCTTCTTCACAGGGACTCGCATCCCTTACCAGATACAGCTCAATAGATACACTAACCACAGCGCAATCTTTGAACAACTGTGCGATACGGTTGAAAGCAAAGAGAGATGCGGCTAATGTATGGCCATGCTATCGACTCTAACGCCGTTAGTTAATTCCCAGAGCTGAGCCCGTACTAGCGTACGGTAGAGATAAGAATAACCATTGGCGATAATTGTCTATACTCTTAACTTCCAGCGCAATATCCGTTCAACTGTGCGATACGGTTGAAGGCGGATAGAGATCGAAGCAGAGTAAACACAGCCCGGACATGTGAATGTAAGTGTGTGTAAATGTATGCAATGATGATGCTATAATATTCGGCGGCCTGGTCCCGGCACAAATTCGGCGGCGGTACTTCTCCAATTCGGCGGCGGCCTTTCTCCCTGGCCCGGCAATGTATTGGATTTCTTCTCCCCAATAGATTTTGCGTGTGCTCTCACCTCGATGTTTCTGCTGGTCTGCCTCGTTTCAGCGAGAGTCCAGCTTATATAGGGCTACCGCTCTTCTGCGGATAAAGGCAGAACCACGTCGTCGAAGATGACAGCGCCCTCTTTATTGTCACTTACACCACTTCCCGATCAGTTTATCTGGACTTCGCTGGATAAATATGGCTATGGAGGAACAAACCATATTTCATAACGGACATAACTGGTAAATCTCAGCTTCCAACTCTCTCTAGTTAATTCATACGAAGACCGCAAAGTTCACTGTCCCTCATCTACATATTCACTGGAACCGACTTCCGGATTCCTGACTGACGTCATTCTCAGCGAAGCGAGTAGCTCACCAGGGTCCCTATTACCGTCCCGACTGATCGTTTGAGATAACTTCATCGGGATTTCGAGGCATTGTCTGTCTCCCGGATTATTATAGTTCATTCTAGGCAAATTACAGCGTTGAATTCCACCAGGTAAGTGAACCGCACACATAAACACAATGTAACTTTCGATTTCACAGTAGTCACGTGTCAGAACTCAAGCAGTGGCTGATTAAAGGGGATCCCAAGGGGTCGTCATTCTGCACTTTCGTTACAATTGCTACATGTATGGTAAAACATCGACGTTGATTCTCACATAACTAAGTGTCGCATTCAAATAGAATAAGTGGTAGAATAAGTAGGGGCAATAGTGGGCTCCAGAGCTTATCTGCCAATGAGTGCAGGAATATTTTAAGGCCCTATACCAGATTATACCCCTTTCCTAAACTGGAGTCAGATGAAACTGAGATTCTGACATTTGAGAAAACTCGAAAGATTGATATGGTGGAGACCACGGACATAAATGCGATCACCAGTCGCCTCATATAACATTGTCCGTGATTAACCCTGATTTGACCCCCACCCTGCCCATTGTAGTAGGTTGCCACACTTCTCTGATTGTTCCTATATTGGGGTACTTATTATTGAACAAATAATTGACTTAGAACTGATGGCTATTGTGCCGAAACTAAGCCGCCCACGCTGATAACATTGTCGCACTTTCACTGTGGTTCCTTACTTACGACGTCAATTGTATGTCTCACTCAATTTAAGCCGTATGACGTTGGATATTACAGGTTAGTTTTTCTACGTTTCTTGCATTTACCAGGTTACCCCATCAGACTTCAGTGATGCTAATCCATTAACATCAGATGAGTTGCTTGAGCTTATCTGTCATCACAGCTCCCTGACTAGCGTATCTAATTCCACTTAAGCTGGTGCTATGGGCCGTGAGGATACTTCATAGTCTCCACATGAACAGCTACAATAAAAGCGCGGCTGAGATACTAAGGCTACGTCCGAGAATCCACCGTATTCTCGGGTCTGAATGTTAGGTGTCGACGAATATTTTCCTGTAGAGTCATATAGTTGCTTTTTAATCGCAAGACGTCGATAATTTTTCTCACCTCTTGCATATCGCTCCAATCCAAAACTTTGTTGATTGACTTTCTTGCCTTAACATACCCAATGTTCACTTTTAGTGGATATTACTGTGGTAGCCATTTTCCCTTTGTCTGGGCGATAACTTTTCCTTCGTCCCAGTAAACTAGAGGATTCATTTTCCTTGTGCTTTAATGGGAAGTCTCCATTTTATTGCTTTTCTTTGCTCATTTACTCAATCCCACCAAAAGTGCCAGACGCATACAGTTACAACGCATATAAGGAAGTGGGAAGAGGTGCCGACATACTGACAGAGCCACATGACTGCACAGTATAGTCTTCTGGTTAACCTATTCTAAAGCACATACCAAGAATCTAACGATTAGTGATATGTGTTGTATCTCAGGTACGCTTTTATTGTACCTGTCCATGTGGAAATTTGGATGACATGATCACACGGCCCCTAGCACCGGCATAAGCGGTATTAGATACAAATCTAGAGAGCTATGATGGAAATGCTCTGACAACTCGTATATTGGTAATTGGTGAGCTGTGTCGCTGTGACAACTCGTACGCTGGGGATTGGTGAGCTGTGTCGTCGCCACTCGTCTACAGTCACAGGGCACCATCTCATTCAGTACCTACACTGTCACTCGTTTGTCTCCTGGGGCAACATTTCTAGGACCATATGATTACCCATGTAGCGCAGCCTCGGACTCACGGACGCATACATAGCTTCTACCGTGTTATTTTCACACAAATCACTTTTTGTATGAACAAAATAATCTAAGAAATAACATGAATTTCAATGAAAGTTGTTCAGTCAAAATGTGCACTAAATATACAATCTTAGAAAATAATTATCACGGAGAACAGTCCGTTTTTCGCATATCTATTTACAGCATGAATTACTGATTCTAATTTCTGCATTAACTCGTATTCTTAATAGAGCAGGTACTATTTTGCCAAAAGAAATGCACAATTAGTACCCATCTGAATACCTATATACCTATGTCGGGTATAGTGTTGCCAACTTAACGTATATGTAATTACTGAGAAAGTCAAGCAACTATAAAAAAGAAGCATCCCATGAATGGTATCCCTTATAAGAAGCAGTACTGAAGAAAGCTTTGGGGATTTTGGCATTGATATATCAGTGATTAGTTTTTCTGAACAAAAAGATTAAGATTATGAGCTAAAGTGAGCTGTGAAGTCCAGCTGGGGAATTGCAGTATGATAAAGCTCTAGATTTTCTAACAGTCCCCGATGATGCAGAGGCGAACGGTTACATTCTCGATGTAGATCTAGAGTAGGCTACTTAACTTACTTGCATCACTTGCATGGTGATTACCTTCTCATCACCGAAAACATAACTGTGACGGATGACATGTTATCTTTATATTTGCACATCTCAAATATAAAGTTCACAGTAAAGGTCTGTCGGGTCTGAAAATAGTTTCGGACCTTTTCTACAAAATCAAATATGTTATTAATTATCATAATGCAGTTTTAGAGAAGAAACAATGCATTACGGGATATCTTCCAGTTTTAAAAAAGCACTTAGTCAATTCAAACTGTCAAATAGAATGCGATATTTTCATTGGCTTGGTAAGAAAACCAGAAGCAAATCCAGCCAATCAGACAGTTTAACGTCAAGATTCCTCTGCAATTTCCTTTTAATCACGAGATTAATTCGAATCCATCAAGCCCTGGACTACACGCAATCACCAGGCTAGCAGAGTATATAAACTTTAATATTGAAAAAAAAAAAAAATCAGCTTGAAAAGGATTTTGGTAAACTAATGAACACATCCGTTATCGGCAAGACGATGGAGAATATAAGAAAATGGGCTAGGGTGGGCTAGTTACTTCCAATCAAGAGCCTGAGAAAATAGCCGCCAACTAGGATTCAGTAGCAGTTCACTTGGAAAAGACACAACATACGCGAAATCGATATTTCGAAATGTCTCAAGTGCAGCTTCCACTATGATGACAATGCAAATGTGATATCCAAGGATCCATCGATAAACTGACTCACGAGGATGCTCGCTGTACAACAGCACTGTCACAAGAATAGTCACTTTTGCCGCTTCATCCATGCTACTGTCAGTTGTTCTCATTGGTAATGACATGTGAGTTGTACCCACCATCAACGCGCCACAACATTCGGTATATATATTGTCTCCAAGTCAACTTGTCGTAGTACTGACTGAAATATATGCTGGAAAAGTCGCGTCTCGTGTACATAACTGTAGTGCTCCAAACGAGCTACAAACAGAATACAGCCGATCTAACACATTCGAGTTGTTTAAGTTGTCTAAGTTATCTAAGTCATAACAATCCATTATCTTATTTGGGAACAAGATGTGTTGAATATTCACAGAGCTATTGCTGCCTGAGAGCACTTTTATATCACAGGAGGCATATCATGATGCTGTCATAACGTAAACTGTTGGACAGCCCGGCTCTGTGTTCTTCGCATTACTGAACAATCGCTTCGCTTCTCCGCAGCACCACAACACGACCAGTGAAAAGTTCCCGGATGTCCCTGGTGTCCGTGTCCACAGCCATGGAATCCGCCTGTTAATATTGATAACAATCTGTCACCCTAAAAATCGTTAATGCGGGTACAGCTTAATGACAACAAGAATCCCAGAGTTGAGCTAGATATGGCCGACATTATAAACTTCTATAGGGTCTAGAAATATGTGTTAGTGGCCGTTTCGTCATGCCATTCAAGATATCCACATAAACATCTACAAAAAAAGCGTGGCTGGGATATAAATCATCAAAGGGATCAGTTAGGTTATTGTGATGTTTTAGAATTATCAGTATGATGCGTTTAATTACGATAGGCAATATAAATGTCATGCCCTTCAAGGAACGAACAGTGTAAAGTCGGCCAAAAAATGGCACTACGAATGTGTACCTGGCATTTTCGCTCCACAACCACACGTCACTGTTCTATTCCCATTGGAAGAGCAGAAGGCGCAGCAGTGCCACACACCCACATGTGGAACCTGTTTACCCTTCACTAGGATACAGCACGGACTGCCCTGTAAGCATATTAAGCTTCACATGTATGTCATCAAATGTAGTATTCAAGATATAAATCCAGGGAATGACATCTACTTTGAAGACACTAGGATAGAATATTATAGCTACAAACGACCTCCTATCGGGTGATAATCATTGTCTGAGAAGGAAACTAATTAGACATAGCAGAATGGGATTGAATATGCACAAAGGTTGAACAATAAGATATAATTAACGGAGTTACTCGCAATGCCAGCAAAACGAGTCTTGTAAATAGTAGCAGTCTGGGGTCCAGTTATCGTCGAAAGAAAGGGGAAAATGTCTGACGCTGGAAAGAGTACGTCGAAGAGAAAAGAAAAAATATTGTATTATGTTGAAGAGAAAGGAGCCAGTCATAGTTCACAAATTTTGAGTGTGACGGACACTAAACTAGAGGACATTATCGAACTTTACAAGTAAATTGGAGCTATATGCACGAGGTGGGAAAATTAATGACGTCTGGCGACTAAAAAGCAACCATATGACGCTACAGGAAAGTATTCGTCGACACCTAACCTTCAGAGCCGAGAATACGGTTGATTCTCGGACGTAGCCTTAGTATCTCAGCCGCGCTAAGGGCAACCAGTGCACATCGGCGTCTATCGTCTAGGACCGCCACAGTGACGTAGATTGTGCGGTGAGTTGAGACCTAAACGCATTTTAGGAAAGATCTGTGCATTAAAGAGGACTCAACTTACCGGTGTAAGAGCAACGGTGAATGCTCGTTTGCAACCCTATACACTGAAATTTGAAACGAACCTCATGAATATGTGAACCCGAATTCGATAGGATTCGAACAGAGATTCTTATCTGCGAACCAGATATGTGAACCTGTATGCAAAATCAATCAATCAAATTTTGAATTTGTGCCATTTCCATCATAATATGGATGATGCAGGTCAAGGCCATTGACTTGTAAATACCTGTACGCAAAATATTATTGCATGTAATTTAAAGAGTACCGCTATGGCCAAAGTTTTCTTCCACACTCGATTTATAATGCACTAATTTACCTGTAAACTCCTACCGTCCACATTGATGGTTAGAATATGTCCACCTTCCATCTCCGGTGTGAAGGAAACCAGGTAAACGCCATCTGACCTGGACTGTATGGAAACTGGAAGAGGCCTACAACATATAACATCCAAGTTGCCACATGAACAGGTACAATAAAAGCGTACCTGAGATACAACACATATCATGAATCGTTAGATTCTTGGTATGTGCTTTAGAATAGGTTAACCGAAAGACTATACTGTGAAGTCATGTGACTCTGTCAGTATGTCGGCACCTCTTCCCACTTCCCTTATATGTGTTGTAATTTTTTCCTGTATATGGCGAGATTCTGCTGGTGGACGTTTCGTCCACGAGGCCCGCCCCCTGTACAGACCTTTTGGTCTTTGATATATGTTGACATTCGTGGGAAGTTGATGCTGATTCGACATCGGGCCTTACAG
Source organism: Hanleya hanleyi (assembly GCA_036873755.1). Lineage (NCBI taxonomy): Eukaryota > Metazoa > Mollusca > Polyplacophora > Lepidopleurida > Hanleyidae > Hanleya > Hanleya hanleyi. The sequence goes on from JAVTVY010006978.1 coordinate 12,386, forward strand.
ACTAGTCTTTTGTGTTAAATGCCGTCATTTTCATCTGACGACGATACAGCTCACCAATCCCCAGTGTACGAGTTGTCACAGCGAAACAGCTCACCAATTACCAATATACGAGTTGCCAGAGCATTTCCATCATAGCTCTCTATATTTGTATCTAATACCGCTTATGCCGGTGCTAGGGGTCGTGTGGTCATAACATCCAAGTTGCCCCATGAACAGGTACAATAAAAGCGTACCTGAGATACAACACATATCATGAATCGTTAGATTCTTGGTATGTGCTTTAGAATAGGTTAACCGAAAGACTATACTGTGAAGTCATGTGACTCTGTCAGTATGTCGGCACCTCTTCCCACTTCCCTTATATGTGTTGTAATATGATAATATCGCTTTTACTACCTCCGCACGAATGTAAATTCGAGATAAGTAGATTATCTATTTCTTCAAATTTCGGGTTAACGCAATGTAATGCAAGAGAGTCCGAATATCATGTTACTGTCTTGATAAAGTAATCAAAATGTTTGCAAAAGGACCGCCAAATAAGGGTCGTGTTTCAGATGTGTAAAAGAAAATAGGATATAATGCGAGTGATACACCGAAAATAGAAGAAAGTTACACAGTTGTTCCACAGTGACTTGACAGTTCGATTAGTTGAAGCAAAGGATGGGTAGACTACAAAAGCCGTGTTCTACGCAGAAGAAAAAAAGAGTCATGAAAATCGGGAGAGAGGTCGTGCCGGAGAGGAGGCCCGGCTACCACGAGGACCTCGAGAGTCCGCGGAAGGTCGATCTCAAAGAACACACAAGTCCAGGCTGCGTTTACTTGACCCCGTCTCTACATGATCTCACCGTATTGCACAGTCGTATATGTTTAGCTCTGGTGATTAAATTATAGACAATTAGTATTAGTGTCGATAGCGCAGTCGCTAAGAAGATTTCGAGGTCAGAGCATCGTCGTAGTACTGTGGGAAGAACGAATATAAAAGTACAGGTCGCGTTTACTTGATCTGTTTCTCTACATGATTCGTCTCTCTTGCATATAGGTACATATTTAACTCTGCAGAATCAAGCAGAGACGATAAGCGTCGACAGCGCAGCCAGTCTGAGAATGTTGTAGAAGACTCTGTCGGTCGGGAACTATTTGAGGCCAGCCTGAGAGCGGCCGAAGCGGGAGAATCTTGAAACAGTCGTTCCTCATCATAATCTGATCAAACTATTATTACTCGATTCTTGAATGGCCTGAGCCTGAAAGGCTTCCGTCCTCGGGCAGTCCCTGGACTGGCTTCAGCTCGGAAATAATAGAGTTTAGTTTAGGTCTTTTCCATACCTGCAACCTGTAGTCCTTCAATCCCACACAATCCATAGATTTACTAATATACACAACTCACCGGCCAGGAGATGCCATCCATTCACGCTCGCGCCCACATGTCACAGGTCCCGGCCAGGACTTGATATTCATACAAACTACCTACAATGGGTGGTCATCGACTTTGCCTCTAGGGTCTATCCATTCATATATTTACTTCTACGCCCAGCTAACCAGCCCCCAGTTCGGGAGCTGCCATTCTTTCACGTTGACACACAAAAATATCCAAGTCCTGGCCAGGGTTTATCATTCATACATATTACCTGCACTGGTTGACCACCGGCTCCGGCCAAGAACATTACCCATCCATACAACTACACTACAGCCAAGATCTGCTAAGACACTGTTTCGACAGGAACTGCCATCCATCGCATGTTAACTGAACATTTCCGTGGAATGTGTAGCCACGATCTCTAGCTGGCTAGTTAATTCATCCTTGGAGCCGGGCCGCGAAGCGAGTCCCTATTGAGCGGAGTCGCTGGAGCCTGAATAATCAAGACTAGCTGACAGGTTGAAACGAACATCGTCGTTAGCCAAGACCAGGGCACGACACGGTAGCCTTTCAATTTGTCTTTGGTCGCCCCGCGTTTGAACTGGAGATAGTCTCGAGTTACTTCAGGCCCGCAGACGATCCTGTGGATCTAGCGACCAAGCCGCCTTGCGCACTCTTTAAGATCAGCACATAACTTCGGTGTAGACCCAAGTTTCACTTACACATTTACCACATGTATTAGTCATTAAATTAGTCACAGAAAATGGCCTTTCACCATGTCGATTTTCGGCAGCAGAGATAAATGCCAAAGATAAGAAAAGCCTCAAATCCAAAGTATAGGTAGGCTGATCATCAAGTGTACAATTGACCTTTCCGTCAGATAGCTGAATTTATAACTGTTGATGACAGTTGTGAGGAAAATACTAAGTCAATTATTCATTTTCAATTGATATTGAATGCGCCTTTGCATCTACTATTCCTGATTTTGAAACACGTGCTCACCTATTCACGTCGATTTCCGAGAAAAGCGTAACTTCGAAGTCTACGTCGTCGGGGCACTCGACAGGCTCATCTCGAGTGTCAGTTATCATCAGATGAAGTTTAGATTTCAACCCTCTCCTGGAGTTGATCAGACCTACAGAACGTATACAACAAATCATATATAAAACATTCATGACCCTAGATTGTGTGAGGCTGACATCGGTTGATATCAGGCGTTGACTTTCAAACACCACAGCCGTTGTCTAATTATGGCAGAAAAGTGTTATTCACATCAGTACGTTTTATACTCGATCTCTAATTCGGTTGGATTAAGGTTCCCCGTGGCTTCTTGAGACAAATAGGTTCCGATGAAAGATTCGGAAAACATCAAGACCACGGATGTACAAAAATGTCGAAGACGTCTTTTCAGGATAACCACAAGTTTTATAACAGTGGGCGGTCCCCGATTCTAGAATTCGACAACACCGAGAACAATCCGGTAATCGGCCGTGTTCTCTTGACCAGGAATAATATTTTATATTTATACAGTTTGTATTACTCTCATAATTTGCGCATCGAGATAAAATTATGCAAAGGAACAACGGACATTCCCAAACGTCATTACCAATTATAAGCTTCAATAGGGCCTAGACAAGAGTTAAGCAGTGAGCATACTCACCATCACCTGTTACTCGGCACTTTTCGGGGAAAGCCTGTCCGCCGAGTATTTTTCCGGTCACCATAAATTCACCGACAGCTGTCGTGTCTTTGCTACTGAATCTGAGATGTTTTAGTTCATTGTCTACAGAACCGACAGGATCGAGTTTTATTCGCCCAACTTGATCCAGTCTCTTCGACATTGTTTTCTTGATACTCATTATTTCAATATCCGATCCCTTCTCGATAATGCTAGATGTGAATGCACATGCGTACTTCACCGTTCCTGTCAAATTGTCCAACTCTCTTTTCTTGGCATCATAGCGTTCTTTCTCAGAGGCCAGGATGCTATCTAACTCTCCGTGGAGAGTTAGACGATGCAGTTCTATAGCTTCGATATACTTATCCAGGAAGCAATTAATATCGACTCGAACAGACTCAGCTTCCGCCTTAAACTTATTGTTTTGTTTAGCCAAGATATCCTGATGTTTCTTCAAGGTTTGCAATGTTGGTCCAACACTATCAATGTCTTTAGTTAACTCAGTAATGCCTTCTCTGAGAGCTTCGTCTACAAATTTACAGTGATGAGTCCTATGTTCGAGGACAACACAATCTCTGCAGAGAACCTTATCACAATCCACGCAGCACATTTTCAACTCTTCGTCCTCGTGTTTGTGGCACTTGTAAGATTTCAGCCAGGTGACGGGCCGGCTATTTTCGGCTCCATCCGTTTTAGAATCGCTTACGAGGCCTGAACTTGAGTCTATATTCACAACAATATGCGCAGATGTTCTTTTTTGTCTTTTGTGGAATCTCGAACAATCCTGGCACAAGTTTTCACCGCAATGGAGACAGCGACTGACAACCACGTTCCCACCATTATCCTCAGTCACTAGACAAGCCTCACAAACCGAGGAGTTTCTATTCCTCAAACTATCCAGGAACAACTGCCGCTCAACATAGAGGTTCCTCGGAAGATCCAACACATTTCTAGAGATCTTTGATCGCCATTGACAGATTGGACATTTGATCTGCATGTGATATTCGGCAGAAAAAATGATGGCACCCTCCATATCAGCATCAAATATTTCTGGGGACAAGCGTTCTTTGTTTCGCAAGCTTGGAATACACCCTGCGCAGAAGGTATGAAGACATGGCAGTGTCCTTGGTTCTTTGTATGTCCTTTTGCACACGACACAGATCACAGGGTGCAACTCTGAATCAATCTTTGGTGACGTCATGTCCGGTTGATCATCTGGCGACGCTAAAGCAACCACATTACTACAGGACTCTCGTGAACCAAGTTCACTCTCACTGATATCGTTCTCCAGTGCAGACAACCTTGCTGTATTTGATGGCATGTCCAATGCATCGCTTTCAATGACGTGTTCATCGTCATTGTTTTTCACTGAAGTATGTATTTGGCTCTTTTTATCCATTCTGCCGAGAGACGATATTTGAATTTGAATCGTATTTGAACCGTTTCAGTAGCCCTGACTATCATTGAATGTATTGGCTGACAAATGGTTTTCACATATTCAAATTAACCAATCAGCAGTCTAGTATGCCGGGTGATATATCGTGATGCATCGAAGTCCAAGACAGTTCGATTGAGAAGCGTTGAAGGCCCGCTGCTATATAGGTTTTGTGTTCAACCTCCTATCTTAATACTAGGGTCGGTTCTCCTTCACATGTGCAGTCTCCATTCAATTCCGCTTACAGCTCACTTTCCAGATGGAGTGAGTTTCTATGATACACAGTTACATTATTTCCTTGAACTGTATCGAATCAATGCTTGATATTCTTTAAAGCTGCCGATGAAGAAAAAAAAACACAGTATAAGAATAACGAATGTAAGTGTAATTTTGAACAGATGAAATTAATATGCCGGGATCGTGCAGTTGTGGTCAGAAGGTGAAAATTGCACCACTGGAATGTGTCATTGGGGCCAGAATTGTAAATGTACACCCGCGGAAGGTGTAATCGTGGCCAGAAGGTCTAAATTACACCCGGTGTTTGTAGTTTCGTTTGACCAGAAATTGTGAATACACACCTAGGAAGGTGTAAAATACCAGAAGTTATAAAATAACACTCCCTTTAAGCTGTGAATTAACACCCATGAAGGGTGTGGTATTTGACCGAAGGATGTTAATCAACACCCATGCATGTACGTTGCAAACAAATATCCCTAGGTGTAATTTCGACCAAAACGTGTCAATTAACATCCATGGAAGGTAAAGTTAGAGAGAGAGAACCGTTCAGCAATATTTCAGCTACATAGCGACAATCAACAAAAATATATATCTAAATACCAAATAACTAACAACAAAATTACATCGCTGAGAATCGAGCCATAATCAAAGCCCTTATGAGAATTCCTTGTCAATGCTAATGAATGCAACCAGCACTTCATATACTCAGCAATTGGGAACGCAAACTCGGCCTCAATGTCCCAAATAGAGCTTTCGTGATTACCAGGATCTTTATCAACAGTTCTAACAAAGTCTCATTGTACAAAAACATCGTGTTCAGCCATATTACCGTTATATAGCGACGAACAACATAAAGCTCTATCTAAAGATCATAAATCTCTATCTAAAGATCATAAATCTCTATCTAAAGATCATAAATCTCTATCTAAAGATCAAATATCTCAACAACAAATCTACATCGCAAACCACCATGACCATATACTTAACTTTGATGACCGCATGCAATGTCGGCCTCAAGCTCCCAAATATCTTTATAAACACCTTTTAACAGGCTCTTTCTACTATAATACCATTATCAGTGTACAGAACAATAGTTTTTTTTCCTAGCCACGTTGGCATCAAAGGAAATACTGAAGCTGATGAAATGGCTAAAGCAGCCTTAGATAATGAGGTTGATCCTGTTGGAATCCCATATAGCGATTTCAGACCCTCTATCTTTGCTTATGTGAGAAAGCTTTTTCAATCTTTATGAGATGCTGCGGATAACAACAAACTTCATGAGTTTCAAAACACTGTAGGTTATACTCATCTGAGCAGCCAGAAACGTTTCGATCAAACCATGATCAGGCGATATAGATCGGCCATACACGATCAAGTCACGAACATTTACTAAAACTAGAGCCTTAGGCACTCAAACGGGGCTATTTAAATGTAAAATAGGCTGTTGGAATAATTCCACTAACTCTTTGATGTTCCGTCCCATGGCGAAGAACCATACTTGTAGTCTCACACATTCCTCTCAACGAGGATCTCTAGCGCATTAGTATAATTGTACACATATATATATATTAAAAATATAACTTGTGACTGATGGGACAAATTACGTCTCACACTACAAACAACGATGATTGGCTGTTTACACTATTGCACTGCACAGTGCGCGAAATTCAAAACTGTCAAACGTGTCCGTCTAGGTTGATCAATCCAAGATAGTCAATCAGCGTTGTTTGTGGTGCGTGATGTAATTGTTATGATTTCAGGTTCGAGGCTACGGCAGTCCCTCTTGCATATCGCTCCAATTTCTGGGCTGCACAAATTGCGCGAACGATCGTTTCGTTCGCACTTTGGTTACGCGGATAAAACCCCGCGATTTTACCTATGAGAGTGACGAAGATGGGCGGTTGACATTACGAACTCCACTGAAGTTTATGCAGCATAAACTGGGTTCCAAGCAATCGAAAAGGAGACGAAACGTTCGTGAGCTCCATGAAACCGTATCAGATTCATCACGTACATCTAGCCCGAAAACATCGGCTAAGGAGTCTATTTTTTTTATTGTTGTTGCTGAATGTGATGGGAATGCCACGCCCCCTTACCCTATATTCACCTATCACAGCTAGAGTTCTGAGTTACACGTACATCCATAAAGCAAAATTATATTAGCCAGACATATGAAAGTTGGAAGTATGCACGCATGGATTCGCTACAAGAGTCAACTTATCCGACGATCATTCTGAGTCAGAAAACCCCACAGATTCAAAGTGCCGGATTGACACCAATTACCAAGCTCTTGCTCTCTGGTTAAGAAAATACTGACAGCTGGCGGAATTGACAGATAATCCTGCAGACAAATGTTCGACAGAAAATGATTTAATTTACGTGAATCACTGCAAATGGGTCGTCTGCTATTCGTTCACCTTTTGACTTAAAAGATGGCGGAAAACAGAAACAGAACTGGGTCGGGCAAACCTTTTTCCTAGGGGACTTCACGCTTTCCTAAATATAGCCACTATATATCCTATTGCTGTAGGAAGAACTTCTGTGCGCGGCTGTGGGAACGATGTTAACTCTTCTTAACAGTTACGATCCTTCTACATATAACTTGCCATTACAAATCAACACCATCTACTGTATGGAGAATATATGTTGTCGTTATGGTGGGGGTTATCTCCCCTGTCACCTTTCTTCATAAAGACACTGGGTGCATGTAATATGTAGAGCTCTTATTGTGTAGATCAGGAAAATGCTTGCAACATTCCAAGAATATTTCAGAAGCAGAATGGAAAGAAAACATTTCTGAATACAGGAAAATTATTATGTAAATGATTTGACCACCACTGGATTTTAGAAAATTACCATAAAAAGATAATGATGAGGGTAAGCTCAAATGGCGAAAATTCCAAACTGTAACTCAACACACATATTTTATGAAAATGTAATACAGGCAAAGTGAAATATCCCCTTGTTTTCTAAAATGAATTAACTTATACTGGTATTATTTAAGACTAAATTACTGCCCGGACACGCTTTCTAATGAGAATGAGTTAGCCCCACAAAGTCACTCAACATGCGCCTCTCAAAATCTGTGGTTTAGCAGACGACATATTTTGAGTAGGAAAGTAGTGCCACTGGAAAATTAATAAATACACGCATACAATTAGATAAATACAAATGTAACTTGAAGGTATCAGACCTGAAACTATACACGAACATTAAAAACACAGAAACCTGAACACTCTAAAGAAGAAAGTTTCAGACCTCTTTCTTGTCGTGTAAGAACTCTATCTTTTTCTGTGTTAGCAAGACACAGCGCTGGTGCTCAAGTTTTCCTCACTTTAAGACAGGACCATTTAAATCGCCCCGTAAAAAGGAACCAGCCCCAAGGTGTATTCCATGCCACGAAGATCTCACAGTGAAACATATAGACTGTATAGATTTTAAGATTGTAAGAGATTCTTTTTATCAAGCAGCTACTTCAGAAGATCTTTTCAGTCGGGTAAAACAAGACTGTATTTAAGGTTATTTGAGAGAAATTTGTAAGAATTTTAATGTATGCACATGTTTTTGGTGTGTTGTGTTGATTACTTCTGGATTGCTGGGTTATTAACTTGTTTTTGTTGGAATACTTTGATAGTCGCTATATAGGTGAAATACTGCTGAACGCGTTAAACGTTAAACCCTAATTCTCTCTCTCTCTTATGGTGTTCTATTTTGGTCATTTTGGCGTCGAGAGTCGCAAGCGACGGGGAGGGCGATGTCGCCCTTCCTGTCGTGCGTCGCGTTCTTATAATGTTAAGAGATAGAACACGACGCGACGTCGCCCTTAACGCGACGCGATGAGCGACGTCGCCCACGATGTCGCCTGCGACGTCGCAGTTTCCGTCGCGTCGCGTTCTTATAATGTTCAGAGATAGAACGCGATGCGACTTCGCCCTTTATAAACGCGACGTCGCCCTTCCTGTCGCGCGTCGCCCATCGCGTCGCCTTCCGGTATTTTAGGACAAAATCGAGCTGCGCATGCTTAGGGAGCAGCTATTGCGATGTGGATCGTATGGTGAGGCCGCCACCGTACTTCGTCTTGAATTTCTTTATTCCCATTGAATTTACGCGTGTATGTGTGTGTGTGGCTTTTATGTGGTTGTGTGTTTTCATTTTTCAGATGTCTTTACAGTATGCCGCCTTATGTGACCACATTGACCAGGGCGTTGAAAATATCCTTTTATTTACTGCTGTCCAACAGTGTATACCGGTACTCAATCTGTCACGTCCCGACAGATTATAATGTAGATCTATAAGCTTTCAATTTAGCGGAGAGAGATAGTCATATAGCTCTCAAAAAGAAAAAAAAATTATGATGGAATTGAAGTTATTTTACTGTGAGAATTTTGTTCTTCCTCTATACTTTCTAAGAATTGATTGAAAAATATTAGTAGTTCTGCACTCTTCAAATCATCCAGCATTTCCACGATCGTAGTTTTAACGTTTGACGACAATTGAACTTAAAATTTAGAACGAGTTCTTGAAGTTCGGGTAGGGGGGTTGCTCTTAACTGCAGAGATTCTTTCCTCAATTTCAAGAAAAATTTAAAAAAAATCTGCTTATTTTCCTCCTTGAAACACAATTGTCGTGAAATGGCCTGAACAAAACCTGGAACAAAATCCCTGAATTATTTTAAGAGTGTATATTAAAGAGATTTGAATTTTTCTTGAGATTGGGGAAAGAATCCCTGCAGTTAAGAGCAACCTACCCAAACTCCAAGAACTCGTGCACACATAAAAGCCAAACACATACACGAGTAAATCCAATGGGAATAACGAAATTCAAGACGATGTACGGATGTTGCGTATCTTTTGGAAGCGAAAATATAATGTGTACAGTACAGCACAGCGAGTTACAGACTTTCCGAGAGATAATTTCATAACAGGTATCATTCCAAGCATGGACTAATATTTAACACCATTTAAAGCTATACGATAATGCAGGATAAGCATTATTCATTTACGCTGACATTACCTTCATCGATAGTGGCAGAGCTCATTCATGAAATGGCGGCCTCACCATACGATCCACATCGCAATAGCTGCTCCCTAAGCATGCGCAGCTCGATTTTGTCCTAAAATACCCTAAGGCGACGCGAAGGGCGACGCGACGCGCGACGGGAAGGGCGACGTAGTGGGCGACGTTGCGTTTAAAAAGGGACGACGTCGCGTCGCGTTCTATCTCTTAACATTATAAGAACGCGACGCGCGACGCAAAAATGGCCGAAATAGAGCACCATAATCTCTCCCTTGGATTTTTCTTCTATGAACGAGGCTGGAGAGGAGTCAGACGTGTACAAACAGGGGACCTCACCTGCACACTCTTCATCCTCTCGGCAGTGCTGTGGCAGGGGTTAACATCGACGACATGAAATCATTTTTGCACATGCACCCCGGACCACATTACGTATCAAGGAACTCTTCGTAAGGCCTGGTACATACGACCAAGTTTTCCTTGACAAGTGAGGCAAAATTTGTGTAAGACTGTTACGGTCATTCGCTATATCCTGCTCTGATCTGGTCATCGTCTATAACTGAGCTTGTAGGAAAACTAATGGCCACTACAGACTTCCGTAAATTAAGTCTCGCTTGTCAAGGAAAACTTGTTCGTGTGTACCAGGCCTAACAGGCGCATAGGTATTCACTCTGCGTGAACTTGGAAGTTTCACGGCATGCACCCACAATATTTTTCGTAACTAAAACAGCTAACTCACCAGACAGGCCGACAAGCAACCTACTGATGATCTCCTACAACAAACCACTGATTTGCTCCCGTGATCTCTTATATGAAGGGTGGGCTAAGATCATCCGGAAGAGGCCTGTATCCCCTCCCGCGCCGGCGAAGGTCACGCCACATCCCACCACCAGTGTAGGGTTTAGGGTTTATATACTACTTACGAGCCAAACTTGACGGAATCCAATGTTTCAGGATACAGAAAATAAGACAATTTATACCATTATAGACGAAATACTAGTGTATCATGTAAAAGATTAGTCTCTCTAATGCAGACTAAAAGTTTGTTCATTTTATTTAGTCGTTCACTAACCTAGTGATCTAAATTTGCATAAATTTTCTCTTTTTTTGCACAATGAAATACCATTACCAATTGATATTGATAATATATCGGCTCACACCGCTCACGCCTCACACCGCTGAACCGGCACGGGTTCGAGCCCAGCTGGTCCATGTGTGGAAGTTTGTCAGTTACTTGCCGAAGGGCGGTGGTTCTCTCCGGGTACTCCGGCTTCCTCCACCAACCAAACTGACTGTCACCATATGAGTGAAACAAACTTGAGTGTGACATTAAGCCAAACTCCCTCCCCTCTAATTCTCTCCAGATAAAATTCCAGTAGTGTTGTTTTGTATACCGGGGCTCAATTACATAGAACGGCATCATAATATATTCGTGTTCACTGGCATAAAGGTCAATACTTCCGTGTATGGTCATACAGGTGTGCGTGGTTTATCATTCGTCAATTTCACTAGGCATGTGACACACCCATAGACCGACTGTTATTATCTCGTATTACATGATGACCTTTGTTAACTCAAACACGAATACATTATGGCGTCTCCTTATGTAATTGAGCCTTGATGCATGAATCACATATAGTGGGGTTTAAAATGGGGGAGAATTACGAAGTTGTTTCAGGCGTAATATATTATCAATATCACTAGTAATGGTAGTCATTTTGTAGAGTTCAGTTTGTTATAGACGCTGCAAAAAAAAAACAAAAAAAAATTTTAAGCAGAGTTAGTTATTGATTTTTGACAAGCTCCAAAGAAGACCAATTAAAATGGACAAAATTTAGGATATACTAGCGCATCTAGGTACATATCGAATATCCTAGAGCTCCTATGGGGAGAGTAGTAAAAGATGGACACAATTCACAATTTATTTGTTGAACATTGCTGAAGTGATTCTTCGACAGAACACACCCAGGCCTTCAATTGTGTCTCACAGTGAAAATTGAGAAGGAATTTGCCAAAATATAGGAAATAAAGGAGTGCTACATTGTAGGCTCCAAACTCGGTAGTTAACTGTAGTTTATTTCGACTGATGTGGCCATAGTCGTGGTGATTGAGGAGACACTTTTGCTGATTGGGTCAACAAAGAGAGATTTAAATGCTGTTGTATTTCGAGGCGAACAAATTTTTCTGAAATTCATGTATTTCCAGGTACCAATTTCAGAACATTGGTGAAAGTTTTGTGAGAAAAACTCAAAATATAGGAAATGTAGAAGGTTTTGGTCTACATATAGGAAAAATATACGAATTATAGCAAATATATCAGTCGCTTGAAGGCCTGTAGAACTGCTTAGGGAGAGTAACAAAAGATGGGCGTTTACAATATATTTGTTGAACATTGCTGAAGTGATTCTTCGAATTTGTATCCTGACGTACTTACCTTTTAATGCCAGCACGTCAGCTGACCATATCTTGGAACTGTTAACCATCTCCAATAAGGTAAAGTGTTAAACGAAATCTTTCCTGCAATTCTCGTGGCTGTTGTTTACATCGGTAAGAGACAACACATTTTCCACCGTGAGCAGGGAAAACTTTGGTGTTTTTAACAAACATACACACCAGGGTGTTATGTTATTTTGCAGTTGTATTTATAGAAAGGCAAGGGAAAACGCTTGCGTATAATTTTAACTCAACCTATGGACTGAAGCAAAGAAGTAACCTATCAACCCTTGGCTGTCAGAGGTAATTAATGTCCGTGAGCTTTCCGCAAATTAGCTGTTACCATATTGCTACAAAATACAGCCACCAGGAACCGACAGTTGTGAATCTACTTTTAACTTATATCGGTAAGCTAAATGTACCCCCCACAGGAATAATTTGACGATAACGTTATCAGATTACAGATAAGCTATCCATTAATAAACATGATCAAGTCTTCAGGAGTAGTACCAGTTGTTAGAGGTATTTTGTAGAACCAATAGCAAACTAGGGGTTCATTATATGTGCGTGGGAAATTAACACGGCCGTCGCATTTTGTGTTGTTCCACAGAATGAATATAATACGTTCGCCGTGTTTTGCGGTCGTAATTAATACGTTTTCCAACAACAGGTATTCACAACTCTGTTAGGTTGGTACGTAAAAGTTAGTTTGATTATAGGGGGCCTACAGTTAGACAGAATCAAGCCCCCTCGGATATCACTAATTGTTTATATTCAGCAATCACGAATTGCATAAGATGTATTTTTAGAACTTTGACATTTTAGTGTAGGTTAACAGAAATGTGATCTGGGAGAGTTGACTGCAGTTCTCTCATTGTAGAAATACATACGAAATTGAGCCAGATCAGCGTTTGCCAAGGACTTAAATTAATGGGAAATGTTTGGCGCTGAGGCTCTTGTGGTGCATGACCATATTCTTACCTCTAGATTTACTCTTCTATATAGGTCAAAATCAGCTCAAGTAATTTGATCTTGGAAATATATATATGGAACATGTATTCAGCGAGCTAAGACTTAACATATAGAATCTGACCTTTAGAAAATAGGTCAAGATCAGTGATATTCAATAGACTTCAGGTCCAGGCAAATGTGGTATAAATTTGGACTATGTAGATATAATCCTAACCCTATTTAACCTGGGCGATTTGGGGTGTACCGCAGCCTGAAAGGGGTGGGGGGGGGGGTTCGGAAAGTGCCCTCCTCCCTATATATTTTCGCTATCGCTAAGGCTAGAAGGCTGAAACTTACCACACTATATCTTTGGGCCAAGCTCTACAAGAAAATGTAAAAAAAGTCCAAGATGGCCGCCATGATGAAGTCACTGTGACGTCATTTTCAAAAAGAGCATTTTTGACGATTTTTCTGTCAAAATAGATTTTTTTTATTTTTGTTTTTTCTTCGCAAAAACTGCATGATAAATTAGTAAATAATAATCTGATATGAAATAAAATAAGTTTTACTCACTTTTCCGTACAGAAAAGCAACAATTTTGAAGAAATATGACGAAAACGTCACTTTTTCTGGTAACCCACCATCTGGTAACCCACCATCTGGTAACCCACCATTTTGAATTTACCCATGATTCTCTGCTCGTTAGGTTATGCAAATAGGCTCAAAATGACCCCAATATGATAACCTATAACGTCACGAAGTTTCAGCTCTCCATTTGTTTGGCCTTCCGGAGATATCGCAGAAAGTTTGGTAGGGGGGCATTTTGCCCCCCCCCCCCTCCCCAAGGTCTGGTAGGTTTAATGGGGGAAGGAAGTGAGGGGAAACAAATCAGGGGATGTTTTTTTGGTGATGATGGTTTCAGTAAAATGCATAGAATCACGTTGAATCAACATGCTGAATTTTGCGTAATTTTTTAAGAAATATGGCAAAAACATCACTTTTCTGGTATCCCACATGGTCGCCATTTTGAATTTACTGATGATCCTCTCCTGGGGGGGGTCATGCAAATAGGCTCAAAATGACCCAATATGATAATCTAAACAGTCACGGAGATTCAGCTCTAAATTTTTGGTCGTTCCGGAGATACGAGCAAAAAACCAACAGGGGGGGGGGGGGTGACCCCCCCAGGCCAGGTAGGGTTAATGAAATATTGTACTAAATAGAATTTGACCTGGAAAAAATAGGTCAAGGTCAGTCATCTTCAGCACACATTTGGACCATCGCCAGATGTATACATAGTATTAATTTCAAAAGCCTAGCTATATTTCTTCATGTTATATCATACTAAACATTATATGACCTTGACAAAATAGGTCGAGGTCAGTCAACTGGAATAAGCTTTGAGTTAATCACCAGTTGCATTTGTAATATGAATTTGGAGACCCTAGCTTTAATCATACAAAAAATATAGCAAATACTAGAATTTTACCTTGATAAAATAGGTCAAGGTCAGTCATTTTCAATAGGCTTCTGACTCTTCACCAGATGCATATGTGGTATGAATTTAAAATACCTGACTCTAATCCTTCTTGAGATATCGTGTCCACAGAGAGACGGACGGACGGACAGACAGACGACGACAATACCCTTCGGGACAGTCATTTCAGCTTTTAAAGCTGATGTTCCATTTTCGCGAAGCCTGCAAGGTGGGCTTAACAGCATGAAATGAAGCTTCAAACTCCCAATAGATGTTAGTAGTATAGAAAGAGAACATCTGATCCATTGTTGAGGGGGAAGGCAGCAATAAATGTGAGGGAGATGACTTCAGGTCTGGTTGAGATCACTTCCGGAGTGCAGTAACATCTGGTTAAAGGTTTCCATGGCAATCTGAAGCGGTACCTGGGATTTATTTTCTGGTGGGGGGGGGGGGTGCGGGGCAAAACAGACTTTACACACAGTCAAATGGGTCTGGTCTACACGGGTCGTAATTCACAATCCTTGTCAAACAATCTGATATGAGACTCTCTTGTGGTGTCATTTGAGTGCAATCACCATGTGCCTGTACTTAGCATAGGGGACCACAAACTCAGTCTCAACGTCCCGAATAACTCATCATTATACAAAACCATAGTCATTTTTTCTTAGATTTCTGAGTGAATTCATAGCGATGGTCACAACATACGGGAAAATCCTATTGTTCATAGTCTCGGGACGAGAGATCGACTTATTTGAACCAGTGTGACGAGGATGTTTAGAGTGTAGGGCCATACATCTTCCCGTATTCCTATTAGAACGACGATGCACAAAATGGACCAGATCCAAGAACACACAGTCCCTATTGCCTCATAATGGTCTGGATCTGCATCCAAGCCAGATGCATCCGTGATACTAGAAAAATCAACATCTTCATCGTCAACAAAAGGAGTTATTCGCTGGAGCTCCACTGTAACTCAACGAGCAGCGACCACAGGGTTCATGCTCTAGTGGGTTCTCAGAACCGTTGGTTGACTTTCACTGGTAAGTCGCACTCGCCAAGGATGTCTGGAGTGGAAGTTTTGGGCAATAAAAGGGCTAACCCCGGGCCAAATGGGTCGTGCAGGGTGTCATATTGAAGCGCTCGTGGAGTACACTACAACTAGGGTGGTTTTACTGGAAATGACATCAAGGTGCGCATGCGCAGTCGGAAAGTAGTAGTGAAAGAGGGAATTTTAGGGGCACGCAGGGGTCTGTTTGGGTGATCTGGGAACTATCCTCGGTCCAACTGTGTCATGCATGGTGTCGTCTTGAATCTCTTTCTCTGAAGTGTTGTATGTTGGCGGAGATTCTGTTGATAGGTGGACCATACTTGATAGGTGGATCAAGATATGGTGTAGACAATGATTGGGGTGGTTTTTACCGGAAGTGACATGTTGCGCATGTGCAGTTGATGAGTAGTAGTGTACGGGCATAGTCGACTGTGCAGGCACATGTTTGGGAGATCTAGGGGCACCTTCTTGGGTCCAAATATAGCATGCAGGCTCTCGTAATGAAGTGCTTGGGTTGTAGAGTACGATGGGTAATAAAGAGAGACAGAGGCAAATGATGAGGACAATACTCCAATGCCAATTTTGGACAAGGCTTAGGATGTCACAGCTCAATAAGGGTGAGTGATTGAGTGAGTGAGTAAATAGAATTTAACGTCGCTTTCAACAATATTTCAGCTATATCGCGATGAACCAACTAAGCACCCAGCCAAGTTGCGTTTCTGCTACTTCACAGAATTATAGCAAATATATCAGTCGCTTGAAGGCTTCACTACGAATTATAGCAAATATATCAGTCGCTTGAAGGCCTGTAAAACTGCTTAGGGAGAGTAGCAAAAGATGGGCGTTTACAATATATTTGTTGAACATTGCTGAAGTGATTCTTCGAATTTGTATCCTGACGTACTTACCTTTTAATGCCAGCACGTCAGCTGACCATATCTTGGAACTGTTAACCATCTCCAATAAGGTAAAGTGTTAAACGAAATCTTTCCTGCAATTCTCGTGGCTGTTGTTTACATCGGTAAGAGACAACACATTTTCCACCGTGAGCAGGGAAAACTTTGGTGTTTTTAACAAACATACACACCAGGGTGTTATGTTATTTTGCAGTTGTATTTATAGAAAGGCAAGGGAAAACGCTTGCGTATAATTTTAACTCAACCTATGGACTGAAGCAAAGAAGTAACCTATCAACCCTTGGCTGTCAGAGGTAATTAATGTCCGTGAGCTTTCCGCAAATTAGCTGTTACCATATTGCTACAAAATACAGCCACCAGGAACCGACAGTTGTGAATCTACTTTTAACTTATATCGGTAAGCTAAATGTACCCCCCACAGGAATAATTTGACGATAACGTTATCAGATTACAGATAAGCTATCCATTAATAAACATGATCAAGTCTTCAGGAGTAGTACCAGTTGTTAGAGGTATTTTGTAGAACCAATAGCAAACTAGGGGTTCATTATATGTGCGTGGGAAATTAACACGGCCGTCGCATTTTGTGTTGTTCCACAGAATGAATATAATACGTTCGCCGTGTTTTGCGGTCGTAATTAATACGTTTTCCAACAACAGGTATTCACAACTCTGTTAGGTTGGTACGTAAAAGTTAGTTTGATTATAGGGGGCCTACAGTTAGACAGAATCAAGCCCCCTCGGATATCACTAATTGTTTATATTCAGCAATCACGAATTGCATAAGATGTATTTTTAGAACTTTGACATTTTAGTGTAGGTTAACAGAAATGTGATCTGGGAGAGTTGACTGCAGTTCTCTCATTGTAGAAATACATACGAAATTGAGCCAGATCAGCGTTTGCCAAGGACTTAAATTAATGGGAAATGTTTGGCGCTGAGGCTCTTGTGGTGCATGACCATATTCTTACCTCTAGATTTACTCTTCTATATAGGTCAAAATCAGCTCAAGTAATTTGATCTTGGAAATATATATATGGAACATGTATTCAGCGAGCTAAGACTTAACATATAGAATCTGACCTTTAGAAAATAGGTCAAGATCAGTGATATTCAATAGACTTCAGGTCCAGGCAAATGTGGTATAAATTTGGACTATGTAGATATAATCCTAACCCTATTTAACCTGGGCGATTTGGGGTGTACCGCAGCCTGAAAGGGGTGGGGGGGGGGGGGGTTCGGAAAGTGCCCTCCTCCCTATATATTTTCGCTATCGCTAAGGCTAGAAGGCTGAAACTTACCACACTATATCTTTGGGCCAAGCTCTACAAGAAAATGTAAAAAAAGTCCAAGATGGCCGCCATGATGAAGTCACTGTGACGTCATTTTCAAAAAGAGCATTTTTGACGATTTTTCTGTCAAAATAGATTTTTTTTATTTTTGTTTTTTCTTCGCAAAAACTGCATGATAAATTAGTAAATAATAATCTGATATGAAATAAAATAAGTTTTACTCACTTTTCCGTACAGAAAAGCAACAATTTTGAAGAAATATGACGAAAACGTCACTTTTTCTGGTAACCCACCATCTGGTAACCCACCATCTGGTAACCCACCATTTTGAATTTACCCATGATTCTCTGCTCGTTAGGTTATGCAAATAGGCTCAAAATGACCCCAATATGATAACCTATAACGTCACGAAGTTTCAGCTCTCCATTTGTTTGGCCTTCCGGAGATATCGCAGAAAGTTTGGTAGGGGGGCATTTTGCCCCCCCCCCCCCCTCCCCAAGGTCTGGTAGGTTTAATGGGGGAAGGAAGGGAGGGAAAACAAATCAGGGGATGTTTTTTTGGTGATGATGGTTTCAGTAAAATGCATAGAATCACGTTGAATCAACATGCTGAATTTTGCGTAATTTTTTAAGAAATATGGCAAAAACATCACTTTTCTGGTATCCCACATGGTCGCCATTTTGAATTTACTCATGATCCTCTCCTGGGGGGGGTTCATGCCAAATAGGCTCAAAATGACTAATATGATAATCTAAAAAGTCACGGAGATTCAGCTCTAAATTTTTGGTCGTTCCGGAGATACGGGCAAAAACCCGGCTTGAGGAGAGAGAGGGGGGGGTGAACCCCCCCCAGGCCAGGTAGGGTTAATGAAATATTGTACTACATAGAATTTGACCTGGATAAAATAGGTCAAGGTCAGTCATCTTCAGCACACATTTGGACCATCGCCAGATGTATACATAGTATTAATTTCAAAAGCCTAGCTATATTTCTTCATGTTATATCATACTAAACATTATATGACCTTGACAAAATAGGTCGAGGTCAGTCAACTGGAATAAGCTTTGAGTTAATCACCAGTTGCATTTGTAATATGAATTTGGAGACCCTAGCTTTAATCATACAAAAAATATAGCAAATACTAGAATTTTACCTTGATAAAATAGGTCAAGGTCAGTCATTTTCAATAGGCTTCTGACTCTTCACCAGATGCATATGTGGTATGAATTTAAAATACCGGACTAATCCTTCTTGAGATATCGTGTCCACAGAGAGACGGACGGACGGACAGACAGACGACGACAATACCCTTCGGGACGGTCATTTCAGCTTTTAAAGCTGATGTTCCATTTTCGCGAAGCCTGCAAGGTGGGCTTAACAGCATGAAATGAAGCTTCAAACTCCCAATAGATGTTAGTAGTATAGAAAGAGAACATCTGATCCAATTGTTGAGGGGGAAGGCAGCAATAAATGTGAGGGAGATGACTTCAGGTCTGGTTGAGATCACTTCCGGAGTGCAGTAACATCTGGTGAAAGGTTTCCATGGCAATCTGAAGCGGTACCTGCGATTTATTTTCTGGTGGGGGGGGGGGGGGTGCGGGGCAAAACAGACTTTACACACAGTCAAATGGGTCTGGTCTACACGGGTCGTAATTCACAATCCTTGTCAAACAATCTGATATGAGACTCTCTTGTGGTGTCATTTGAGTGCAATCACCATGTGCCTGTACTTAGCATAGGGGACCACAAACTCAGTCTCAACGTCCCGAATAACTCATCATTATACAAAACCATAGTCATTTTTTCTTAGATTTCTGAGTGAATTCATAGCGATGGTCACAACATACGGGAAAATCCTATTGTTCATAGTCTCGGGACGAGAGATCGACTTATTTGAACCAGTGTGACGAGGATGTTTAGAGTGTAGGGCCATACATCTTCCCGTATTCCTATTAGAACGACGATGCACAAAATGGACCAGATCCAAGAACACACAGTCCCTATTGCCTCATAATGGTCTGGATCTGCATCCAAGCCAGATGCATCCGTGATACTAGAAAAATCAACATCTTCATCGTCAACAAAAGGAATTATTCGCTGGAGCTCCACTGTAACTCAACGAGCAGCGACCACAGGGTTCATGCTCTAGTGGGTTCTCAGAACCGTTGGTTGACTTTCACTGGTAAGTCGCACTCGCCAAGGATGTCCGGAGTGGAAGTTTTGGGCAATAAAAGGGCTAACCCCGGGCCAAATGGGTCGTGCAGGGTGTCATATTGAAGCGCTCGTGGAGTACACTACAACTAGGGTGGTTTTACTGGAAATGACATCAAGGTGCGCATGCGCAGTCGGAAAGTAGTAGTGAAAGAGGGAATTTTAGGGGCACGCAGGGGTCTGTTTGGGTGAT
The DNA here is from genome assembly GCA_036873755.1 of Hanleya hanleyi. NCBI lineage: Eukaryota > Metazoa > Mollusca > Polyplacophora > Lepidopleurida > Hanleyidae > Hanleya > Hanleya hanleyi. The sequence goes on from JAVTVY010006978.1 coordinate 32,625, forward strand.
CTGGGAACTATCCTCGGTCCAACTGTGTCATGCATGGTGTCGTCTTGAATCTCTTTCTCTGAAGTGTTGTATGTTGGCGGAGATTCTGTTGATAGGTGGACCATACTTGATCAAGATATGGTGTAGACAATGATTGGGGTGGTTTTTACCGGAAGTGACATGTTGCGCATGTGCAGTTGATGAGTAGTAGTGTACGGGCATAGTCGACTGTGCAGGCACATGTTTGGGAGATCTAGGGGCACCTTCTTGGGTCCAAATATAGCATGCAGGCTCTCGTAATGAAGTGCTTGGGTTGTAGAGTACGATGGGTAATAAAGAGAGACAGAGGCAAATGATGAGGACAATACTCCAATGCCAATTTTGGACAAGGCTTAGGATGTCACAGCTCAATAAGGGTGAGTGATAGAGTGAGTGAGTAAATAGAATTTAACGTCGCTTTCAACAATATTTCAGCTATATCGCGATGAACCAACTAAGCACCCAGCCAAGTTGCGTTTCTGCTACTTCACAGAAGAAATCTTTGAAGCACCATGGAAACAGACACCCTCCATCCACCCTACAAAAACACTGAGGACAGCACACAAGAGACAGACAGCGTGCTTACATGGTGCAATAAAGACAAGTGATATTACAGTGCTAGACATCACATTATCAAGTTCCTCTCACTTCTCAGCAAAATGCATTGAAGCACAGCTCAGTAAGATGTTGCCACAGAGTTGGGCATCTAACTTGTTCATTCTCCCATAAGATATACCATACTGGATTCACTTTTCATCTCTCTCTTATGCAGAAAGATGTTTCCAGTGTCTATCAAAATCGATCGATAGAGACTGAATGAAGACTTGCACCACATTTTAGGCCCAAGGTAGTCAGAGGGTGCTACATGATCACCATAGTTAAGCAACGTTGAGCTCGGTCAATACTTGGATTGGTGACCGGGTGCTGTACTGGCTGGGCTGATCAGTGTCCAGGGTAATAGGAACTGTGAGCACTCTCGTGTTCTGGCACATGTAAGCACTGTTGTGATATGACTGAAACAAGGTTGAAAACAATATTAAACCCTACTACTCACTCACTTACACCGATGGATTAGAATGTTACAAACTCTGACAATGGGAGAACACCTACACCATGCAGCACCTTTTTTGAGGAACAGGAACAAGGACAATGTAGTACTACCTAGAGAAGTGTGAATAAATCTCACATCCCCCTTACTTATTCATGGTGCAGCAATCATCCATATGTGTACATATACACCACCCAAACACGTCCCTAGTATGATTACATTCACAAAGCAGCGACTCCTAACAACAACCAAAGTGCATTATAACATGAGGAATTTTATTAAATAATTTATGTATAATTTTTCTATACATGTTAATCATGTTAACAGCTGAGTTCAGCAGCCCGGATGTCAGGCAAGCACAGTGAAATATAAAATGTATTACCAGACTGTTACATAAATATTCATCCATATTTTTAAGATTTTGAAACTTATCTCTGCAAATTTCGAGGATTCGTCAAAGGAAATATAAAACATTTTCACAGTTTCATTTTTCTTCTGAAAGTCTGTTAAATAAACAATTGTCCTATCTGTATTCTAGGAGCAATGAACCATGCTCGAGAGGATAATGGGTATACTGAGAGAATCAAATACCCAGGCGGGATGGCTAGTGGATAACAGCAACACACAATGAAGGGATTAATTGAAGGCCTTCCTCGACAGCTGTCGACAGCCTCCGACAGAAATAAATTTGCATATAATATATGTGTTGTAGACCAACTCCTGGAAACTGTGTCCAAAACACCAAAAGTTTTTGAGATCAACTTCTTGGCAAGAACATCTCTACAAAATTCAAGATCTATATCTTTTAACAAATTTACAGGGTTCCTACCCTTTGTGAAAGACAAAATTTGAAGAATTTTTCAAGTACATACAACCTTTTCACAAGGACCTTTAACTGAATTTTCCTGGACATTTTTCAACACCTTTTACCATGTTTCATTCAGCAAATTCAACAATGTACATTAGAATGAAATGAATATGTATTTCAACTACCACATTTCTTACAATCTGACTAGATGGAAGAATAAATTCAGTTTGTCAGAAAGAAATTCCAGTAATTAATTGTGCCAGATACTTTGGGGGGAGAGAGGACAATAAAATTCAAGGAAATCTCCACAAATATGGTCAGAATTCCTGGAATTTATTTTCTCAGAATTCAAGGAAATCCAGGACCCATATGAACCCTGCATTTAGGCAGTATTCCCTCATGAGATCATCACATGCAGCCGAGAGAAATGGACAAAAATGGCACAGTCCAGATTGCTGGTAATAAGGCAAAAAATAATCTATAACCACCAAAACTTAATCAGATCTTCTGCTCATCAGTAAGAACAACCTTACAACGTTTCAGATCCAGAACTTTAACTACTTAGGCTGTATTCCACTCACAAGATCATTTCAGCTGGTCCACAGAGTGGTAAGCCCAGATTGCTGGTAATTAGGCAAAACAATAATATATAAACGACAACAGTTAGTCAGATCTTTGACTCATTAGTAAAAACATCTCAACAAATTTCATATTGATAATGGTTTGGGCTGTACCAGATCAGGATGGACAATGAACAGATAAAAGTAAGATGCCCATTCTACTTTGACCCACCATCTTGCCCATTCAACTTTGCCCACCCGTGGGGTCCCGACCGTCCCGGGTGTTAAAAGGAATAGAACCCTACCCATGTGTGGTTTCTGGGTGTGTAAAGGAACAGGAACCAAATGTCATGATATGAATGAAATAGTGTTGAAAGCCACGTTAAATCATATTTACTCACTCACCACTCACCCTTCTACTTCTGTAGAGGGGGTGTGATGGATAAGAATGTCCTGGTGACTAGTGTCTCTTTTCATATCCCTTTCTATTGCAACCAATGACAGACACTTGTCCCCAATATAGAGAAAAGTGTCCTAGTTGGGTTAGGAGATAAGACCCAGACACTTTTAGCCACCGGACATTCTTAGCCTCCACAGGGGCATAAAAAGCATATCCACCAATGGGACAAATTGATGGTAAAGCCAATGAAAATAGACTTCTATTACCTTTATTTTATATAATAGATATACAAAGTTAATCGTGAACGGACGCATTTTGGAAGTGTTTCCTTAGTTCTGGGAACTTCTGGATACAACATGATCAGCAGACAAAAATTTTCCAAAATAATAATAAAAAAAAAGACAGGAAATATTTCTGCAAGAACTCTTTCTGCGTAATTCTACAAGAAAGACAGTACATATATTAGTCCAGTCGCTTAGGTGAATAATCGTGACACGCCGGATTAAAGCATGAAACTTTGCACAGTTACTGTACATAGGATGCAAAAGCATATCCTGGGTAGGTGCCCGACCTGGGTGACCTTGTTCTCTCAAAATCCAAGATGGCCACCAATATGGTTGCTAAATATTCTAATGGTCATATCCTTGCTCGTATGTTGGCTAACATCTTATTTAAAGTGGCCATATATATGTTTTTGGGGGCACGGATATCATAAACGGATATTTCAAATAGGTTACAATGACAGATTTAATCATAAATCAAGATGGCCGCCAATCAGTTGACGAAACTTGACGAGATATGAAAATTATTCATGTCCAATTAGTGTATCGTTATATATACAATACAGATCTAATGAATGACATAATTTAGACATACACGAATAACTGTGTTTCCCAAGTACTTTTGACAGGGCTATGAGTATGAATACTGAGTCATGGCTGCATGTTTATTTACAAGGTCGTTGATCTTCAGGCCATCAATTTACTAATACAAGAACGGCATTAGTATTGTGGCTGAGCGCCATTTTTGAATGAAATCGTGAAATGCTGGATTGAAGCTGACCCATCTCGGCATAGTAAATGAACATGTTATATAAAAACATTCCGCATGACGGTGAACGACCTCAGTGACCTGGTTTTCGAAAAATCCAACATGGCGTCCAGGTTACTCATTAAAATGGCTAAATATACCTTTGTGTTGTTCAGAAATTAATAAATTGGTAATTCTAACCCTTTGCAAAAAATAGTGTCAAAAGATACTATTTAAAGTCAAACCTCGTATCGTAAGATATGTAAACTATGTAAACTATGAAAGAGGATGTGAAAGTGCTGCGCAATTGTTGCTGAACCATGCTAAATGGCACAAAGCATGTCATCTAAGATTTCCCAGCAAAAAACTTGAATGATCGAAAGATCGCCAAAAGAACAAGCGAATAAATAGCGCTGGTTCGGGGAAACAGAAGTCTAAACACCAATCACTCGGAGCCTCTGGTAGGACCGAGCAATCGTCTGTATGTACGCTGAAGGAGTGCTGCATATATGCTCAACGGTGACTCTAGACAAATCTATGGAAGATGGCTACCCTGCTGCAAGATACAGAACTCTTATCACAGATTGCCGGAGGAGATTTAGCGGCAAATGTTTATTGGAGCTAAATAACATAATATTTGTTTGATGGCTTACAATAATTGCTTCAGAGTTTTGAAGAGAAAGAGACAAGTCGTAGGCAGGTCAAATTTTAGACAATGTAGAATCCAAGGTGTCCCCAGAGCCATTTTTCTACACTGAAAGAAATGTTGAAAAGAGAACCTACGTATTCAGGTTTGCTGAGTTACGTGTAGTATATGAAGAGCGATTAAGCATTCTGGGATTGCCGAAGACCATCAACAAATCCAGGCTAAAGAATAGGCTCCTATAGCACACTTTCTGGTGGAGTCAGGAGTAGTCTGATTAAGGACCGTAATATACGTGGGTTACCTCTTCAACATCGCTTTTAATGTAGGAAACTATAGTTTTGCAAACACCAAGTATTCACTTTCAACCGATGACACGATTTGGCTCTTTCTCTCCGCACTTCTTTAGGTCACAAACCCCTAAATGGTTTTGGGGTACAAGGTGGTATTACGGACTAAAACTCCTGCGGATCAACGATTGGCCATTATATCGGACTGGACGGAAAATGCTTTCTGATCTATTTTTAAATGTTTCTACAATATTCAACTCTAGAAAATATCAAAATTATCTTTCCAAATTATAAGAGGGGAAAAATCTGGGTCAGTTTGATTGGCCGCCCCCCAAATCCGATGCTCAGATGTCAGGTGGCATGCCATCTTTTCTGTCGGCTCTGGCTCAAAACGATCTTGGGAAATGTATGCTGATTTTTTCATATGTTTTAGTAAAAAAGCTAAGTTACATCATGTGGTAGGTCATTCATGGTGGCAAATGTTAGAGAGTATCGTTTTCGCAAGATGTGCGCAATGAATTTACTACATAATAAGTAAGACGTTTATTTAGTGGTTTGTGACCTGTAAGCCCTCAAACCTCTATTATCACATGTTGCTTCAATAGTAACTAAATCTCATGAGATAACATGCATTTCGGTATCTTGAGCGGGCCAACCTTCTCCCCCCGACCCGAATCGGCTTGTTTGTTTTTTTTGGGTGATTTTTCGATCTTCTTTCACATTCACTTAATTCTAAGTCGACGAGCACCGCATCAAGTTCCTGAAAGTCCTTGCCATCCCTTACTAAATCAAAGTATTAGTATTTCAAAGCTCCCTCGTCAGATTTCTCCACAGGACACTTGAAATCCCCTCGCCTCTCACAACAAAAAATACAACTTCAGTAGAGTACTGAAACTTACCACACGGTATCTTTAAATGAAAGTACTCAAAGTATTGATGTCTGGATCGCCAATAATGGATTTAAAGTTTCAAAACGTTTCAGCTGGCATGTTTCAGTCGATAGCAGATGTATGGATAAATGGGGAGATTTTCTCCAATTTGTGGACGAGTCTGTTTGGGAAATCACAACTGGAACACAGTTTAGTCTTCAAGGAAGTGAATCTGTGAAGGCGGTTCATTTAGAAATATGCTAGGTCTTCATGGTAGCAAGAAACTATCTACAGTAATATGGTTAAAAGTGGATCGTCTGCGTCAATGTCTTCTACCAGTTTTTGCGAGCAGATTTTCATAATTCATGCAATTTTATTGTGACAAAGCGACAAATATGCGAGGAGACTGGATAGTTTTATTAATGTGTTTTTATTTGTGTAGCACAGATATTTGCAAGAGCTGCATAAGTCCCCATTACTTATATATGCCTGCATGGTGTTTATAGTAAATTTGTTTGTTGACAACGTGCGAAAATTCCTGTTGTTGTTGCTGTACGATCATTGCGTATATTATTTAGTTTCAAAAAGTTTGAACACCACCAACAACAAAACTTTTCGAAAGCGGTACCTGACAAATTCTGTTGTTTCCACTTTCGAAAAGTTTTGTTGTTGTTCAAACTTTTTGAAACTAAATTATATTCGGAGAGCAGAGTCCCCCGGAATACATAAATCTGCAGTGGACAGGATCCGGTCAAGTTCACAAGACGAGAAAAATGTAAATACTATTGTTGTTGCTTCGACATATATCTCCTCTGGAAATATATTCCATGCAGTATGCGTACACATTAAAATAGTAACGAACGCCGACTTCACGGGAAAGAACGTACGAGTGTTGAAAACTGGTGTCTTCATAATCTCAGAACCTGAACCTGTCAAGTGCGACAGTCGGATCAAGGAACAAGATTTGCAACGTATGATCGTACAGCAACATTAACAGGGATTTTCGCACAAATTGTCTCTCCAACGCTATCATTGTCAACAAACAAATTACGAACTATAAACACCAGACATATATATTATAAGTAATCTGACTTACCGCAAACTCAGACAGATGCAAAAAGCGCACAGACGGCAAACACGAGGTGGGCAGCT